>CAIGRN010095681.1:0-10795 GCA_903798345.1 Fraxinus anomala
TTTATCGAACATTACTTTATCGAAGTTTAACTGTAATGTACATTGAACTATTCATTAATTTATCCATCCATCATATAATCAATTCAGTCTGTACAACAAAACAAATATTTTCAAGTTGAGGATAAAAAAATGAAGGTTATGCTACAAGTACATAACTCTTTACCTAATATTTGGCCATAGACGCCCCCTAATATGGGCGTCATTTATCAATTATGGCACACATTAGATAAGATATTATGTACAACAAGAATAATCCAAAAAATGAAGTGGAGACGTGCATTTTATCCACGTCATCTAAAAATGTTATTTTTTAATTAAACAATCAAAAAACGTTTCCAATTTTTCCTACATATCGATCAAAATATTCATCCCAAAGCCCGAAGCAATCAGGGTCGAATCCGAGTCCATTTGTTCTTGCTTGACATTATCGAGCTTCTTTGAACTTGAAACGGACAGGATTGGGTAATTTGCCGACAAATTATCAGCCAAGGCTAAGGAGGAAAATTTGAAGCACAGTCAATTAGGGCAAATATTGGAAGGAAATATTTGTGGCGGAGGAAAACGAGCGATGTTGGGTTTCGTCGAAAATTCTTCGTCAGTGGCTTACAGAGAATTGACCAAGAGCTCAACTACTGGTAGCGCCGAAAGTGTTGAGAAGCGCAATGAAGGAGCTGCCGGTCTACTTGGATTTTGACCATTGAAGAAACGGTTTTATTTTAAACATTTTTTGGTTATTTAATTTAAAAAATAAAAAAATTTAAATGATGTTTATGATTCACACATTTTGTGTGCACGTCATTTTTTTCATTTGTCATGTGAAAGTTGTACAAACTGAATTGGTTCTAGCGGTGGATAGATAAATTAATAAGTAGTTCAATGGCATTAGGTAACATTTTAAATTGCAGTGAACAAATACTAAGGTTTTGACGAATTTTAAAAGATTATAAATCATAATGAATTTCATGGATTTGAATAAATTTCTACAAATTTTATAAGAATTTTATTAAATATGGTGAAATTTCAAAAGATTTGGTTATATATATTTTTAAATTTGAAATCCATCAACATCTTATAAAATCCCTCTATTAATGAATTTTTTTATAAATCCACTAGTTTTTTTGGTTACCTAAATTTTAGAGGATTTCATTGAATTTCATTAAAATCTCAGTTGGGAATACCTAAATTTTAAAGATTTCATTAAAAATCATTAAAATCTCAATTGATGACCTCTAAACTTAAAAGGATTTTTAAATTCCATCTCAATCTCAAATGAAGACACCCACTAGATCTATGTATTGGGTAAATCGTTGGGTCGCTCAACTTTAAATGAAATTTCATTTTACTCACTCAACTTTTATTTATTACAAGTTTATCGCTCGAGTTCACTTTTTAAATTGCAATTGTCACTTGCTAGATTTCTGTTAAGTAAGTTAACAATTTTTTTGGGGTTCGTTGATGTCAAAAAATGTAATGCAATTTGTTGACCAACATAGGAACAAATATAGAGGTTTATTGCTGAAAATATCAAAGAAAAATACATGATTGAAGTGTGTCTTTCAAGTAAGATCGGTACCCTTGTGATTTTTCTCCAATTCAAGTGTCCCTTGTTCGGAACCATTTCATGCCCGTTTATAGGATAGGAGATCACACCATTAGCTGACTTTGGTCTTGTAAATATAGTACCGTCGTTGAGATGTGTATCTTTTATCTGAGTTCGGGAAGCGTTGATTGGCTGTGAAGGTCAGCGTGCCAGTCTATGATAATGTAAATTTTTACTAAAATTGTATAGTAATGATGAGCTGACGTCATGCAATCATTGCACATTGCGGATTGGTCAAAATAGGAGGTGCTGACATTTAGAACAGCCAGATGTCATTGTTTGATTGGTGAGGGATGGGGTTTGTCAACGTAGAAGAGATTTAATCATCATTATGTTTTCATTAATTACGGTGGCCATGAGCTGATCTCACATGTACCCTATAATCGAGTTGATCTCATAAGTATCAATTATCCAACCTTCATGTTTGTAGAGCAAGAGGTGAAAATAACCTTTTGGGACAAGGTCGGAGTTCGAATGTCAACATGGTTAATCATGTCATTGTTTCTGAAATTTTGAATTATTATATTTTATAGTCATCAATGTTATTTTTTTTACGGTAATAATTACTCAAACTTTTATATATAAATCATTGATACTCGTTCATAAAATTTAACATACAACCCTACGTGAATGAGTGATGAAGCTACAACGGCTTCAATGCTTTGCAAACAACCATTAATTATATGACTTGCTATTAGTTTTCTTCTACTAAGTTGATCAATCACAAAAACCCAAATTGAATGCATTCTCGAAATGATACTTCTTTCAAATAATTTGGTAGTTGAGTCGTGATGTTATGAGAAAACACTATCTTCTTGTGTCAAATCGCAATTACGTAATTCATTACTCATAAATTTGGGACTTACTAAAATATGCAATTTAGTTTAAATTCTTAATCAAAATTAATTTATTGACTATAAGATAATCGAAAACACTAATGTGAGGTAAGAAATATTGATCGTCTTTATCATGATTAAAGTCAAGAGTCGTACTACTCGAGCCATTTTCTTTTCATGCTTTTTAGAGGTGTGGAGAAAATTGCAATTTCTAGGTAAAATTGATTTTCAAAATAATATTGAACTAAGATCATATTTTTTTAAACATAATTCACCTTGAAAATTTAGTTGATAATACTTTTCAAAAGTCCATGTTTTTCAAAACATTCAAATCGGACCAAATAGGGCCAAATCGAAGAAATCGATTTGTGAACCAATCAACAGGACGGCCCAACCAGTCAACCAAACCCTATTGATCAAATGTGTCATCCGATCGATCGAAAATGGGACTATTAAAAATTAAATCATTCTGACTTCTGACCTTTTCGTTCAATGGGTATATTTTAGGTTATCCCAACTTTTACCAGTCGATCTATTGATCATTCGAACTTACACGAAGTTTTGAAAATTGACCTCTATAAGCCCATATTTAGTACACATTCTTTCAAAATATATTATTTCAAAACTCATGTTCAAACACACATTTTTCAATGAAATAATATTTTCCATCACATCAATAACTTTTCCTTACTTTTTAACCACATATTTTTCATCGTATCACTATTTACAATACATTCCTCAATAATATTTATCAAACACACCCTAAATAGCTTCTACTTTGCAATTAATGTATGTCATTCAAGTGCATTAAACTAAGAAATATTGGAGCAAATCTTTTTTAACTTACATTGCATTTATTTGTTCTATTTATTTATATCGTAAATTTTGATTAATAAAATCAAACTTTTAAATCGCCGTATTTATCAAAGTTTCTCACCTAACAATTGAGGTAATATTTATTGCTATTCATTGAAGTATTAATATTTCTTATTATTTAATTTATTGTCATCATCTATTAAGAGATAAATTTCGTTGTAAAAACATTTATTTTAATTTTTGGGTCATAGTGAGGTCCCTTGAAAGCTTAATATTGCATAAAGATCGTTGCTATTTGTTTGTAAGTTATCAGAAGTGTTGTAAGGGCTTTGATTACACCATAAGTCAATTAATATAATAAAAAGACCTTACTCATGACAAATAGTTTGGTAACGGAGAACGTAAATAATTAGTTTGGATTAAACCTCCATAATTATATCGTTTGTATCTTCTTTTCTTTTTTACTTATCGTTATTTTGATTACGTTTATTAGTTGATTGATCTACTCAAAAGAAACTTGCTTGATTTAAAATTAATTTTTGAAAAAGTTTTTACAATTTAATTCAACCCCTCTTAATTAGTTATTCTCGAGCTATCACTTGAAAGAAAGAACGGGAAATTCATCTTCCTTCCACACAAGGATAATGAAATGTGAAATTACGTAGTTTACTAATTAAGTTTGACCTTACGTGCGAAATTATACAATTAACAAGTTATTTTTAATTGTTTATAGACGGTTAAACAAACAGTCCAATTATCATAAGTTAAATTGTCACAATTTGTAATAAGAAAACAATAAATAACACAATATTGATGACTGAGAAACCCAATTTGGTGAAAATTTCGGGACCAAATCAGTTACTTCCACTATAGACAATACAGATTTACAGTAAGATGCTGCCTAATCAACTCTACTAGACTTCTCGATCTAATTTCTATAACCTTCAAGATCAGCTGAACCCACTAGCTCCCGATCTTTTGCAACTGTCTCTTCCAAGTGGAATTTCAAAAACTCCACGTTCTTGTGCTTTTCCTGTGCTTGTAATCAAACCTCTCTCAACTTCCAGCAATCTTTGAAATTCAACTGAGAAAGTACATTTCTAAGGGTGTTTAGGAAGTAGGGGTTTTGGATTCAGTGGATTCGATGTTTTTTCCCAATATGTGTTTGTATCAATACCTGAACAAGCTCTTGAATCTTCAAAGAATAATATGGAAGTTGTTAACATTCGACCTCCGAGGTCGTTAAGTACAGTCTATTGTATGCATCAGACTCGTGCTAATGTGAGCTCGAATAGTTGAGATCAACTCGTATTAGCTATTGCCGATATCCGATGGAACATAATGATTGGAGATTTCTTACACATTGTATAAATAGTCAATCAACAAGTGACATTTGGAAGGTTTTACATTAGCGCCCGCCAATTCTACCATCACATACTTTAGCTTCATTCCTTAAGTAGTTCATTAATTGTTGGAGATCACATATAAGGTTAATTCATGATGACCTAACAAGTCGAGCTCACTAACCAATCCAAAAGTGCCAATTATGTACTTTGTCAACTCAATACTGTAGCTGATAAGACAAGGAAATGAAAAATGCACGTGGACCTTTCCCTATAAAAGGAAGGATGAAAGCTTTAGAAAAGGAGAAGATGAGTATGTAATTTGTAAATCACTATCAATAAAAGTTTTATTTACATTTTAAGTTGGCTTGAATTTTGTTCATACAATTTTCGACGTCAACAGAAGTGTTATTAGAAAAGAGGCATGATGAACAATCATCCCGAATTTCGTACATAAGCTTGGGTATTTATAGGAGAAGGTATTTAAGTAGATTTGGTCGGAAAAAATACTTCAAAACAAAAAATTAGGATTTTTTGGATCGACCTGTTGCTCGAGCGATATGCTGACGACAGGCAAGCAACAATGTTTCTATTTTATCGCTTGAGAGCCAATTGGGCGAGAACTAGCGAAAATGCGGCGCCTGTTTCTCCTCTTTTCATGCTCGAACTTTGGACCTCATAACCTAATTTATACAAATTGCACTATAGGTTTTTGACTTGTACAACACGTTACAAATTAATCATTTTGTCATCAAAATCGTCAACACTAGAAACCTAAAAAAGGGAAATTCCACCATAATTGAAAATGTGTGATCCTGAACACATAATTTTTGAGTCGAAAAGCAATCAATTATGGTAAATTGGACACAAACACACGTGTCTTATATCGAAATATATCAATCTTTTATCTCAATTCTCAACCACCAATATAAAAAATGGCGACCAGTATGGGAAGTGATAAATAGGGATATTGTTCACGTTCCGCTCATGTGCATCACATATCTACACGGCACTCAATTTTCTCGTGTCCGAAATACAACTGCTCCATATAATTCAGCAAACATCAATGTTAATAAATAAACTGTATGGTCCGCAATTTTTTGCATCTTATACAAACTATTTCTCGACATTGATATTTTCAATATCTAAACATAATTTAGCCCCAGTTTATTGTATATTAAAATCTGATTTTTAGTAGATTTTAATAAAAGTTAATGTAAAGTGTAATTGAAAAGTTATGAGTCCCACTGAATGTGTGGTTAAATTAATTGTTGACTTTGACTTAATATTGAAATCAGATTTTAATTTATACCAAACAGTGGCTTGATAAAAAAACATAGCTGCACATATGAAAAAAAAAAAAATCAATATAATAACTTTTTATTTCAAGTTGTCAAATACTTTCATAGTGCCACAACGATTGATTTAGAGGGTATTTGGTGGGAATTAAAATTAAATTTTTAGTAGACTTTGATAGAAGTTTTTGAAATGTGTGGTTGAAAAATTGTTGGATTCATGAAAGATGTGGTTAATATTGATTATTTGACTTTAACTTAAATTAAAATCTGATTTTAATTTGTATCAAATAAGCTCTTAAATTGAGGCTGAGAGACGAATAATTTAACTAAAATAAAATGTGGCAAAACGAGGTAGGGTTAGTAAATTCCATGCTGGCATTGAAATTTGAGAAAAGAAGTTAATGACTTCTTTCTTCTTTTCTTTACCTTTCGTTTTAATATTATCGTATTTTACGTTTGGAAATCTTTTCTTTAGTTAAATTAGGCTTCATTGGTTCCAAGTCACGTCTTCATCACTGCTGCCCGTCACCCGCATGGAAGTAAATAATACGTTATACCCACTGCTTGGATGACACATCACGCTATACAATTTGCCAATTTAAAATACGATCAACTATTTCATTCAATATTTTCCTTCCGCATCATTTTATGTAATTCATTATGTACTATTTTTATGTACAAGTAGTATAATTTTAAATTTTAATGTAACTTTTTAGTTGAACCAAATATGAGCTAAACATTTATATCAGTTGAGAGACGATATGTCGATCAGTGATGAAGTTGTGAAATTTGAAACTATATAGATAAGCCCGTGTTTGATAGGGATTTTCATCTAACTCAAAGTTAATAATTAAGAGTATGTTTGAACCTCATTTTTAGTATAAAATGCATTTTGTAATAGTAGATTGATGGAAAATGTAAGTTTAAAAATGAATGAAAAGTTTTTGGGTTACGTATAATATTATTTTATAGAAAAATATATTGTTGAAAATAAGTGAGAAAAATGTATTTTGAAAAAATTGGGGATCAAATATTGCTAATTTTTATAATATATTTTATTGGACTCATAATTTTTTAACAACATATTTTATTAATTTTAATCCAAATTTATTAAGAATCTGATTTCAATATCCACACTCGACAGGGCTAAAACGAGACAAATTAATGAATTGTCAACTATTGATATTTATTCTGAATGTTCAATGACCTCAAAATACAGCTTGACATCATTTTGGTCCACTCAACAAGAATTTCGAAATTTGGTTCGTCCATACAACGTTTCATCCTCGTAGTCGTCAAGCTAACCATTCAAATTTATAATCATAAATTGATGGGTTCTCGCAAATATAATCGTACTCACATGCCGTGTCTTGTATATAAAGAAAGACAGACCAACATGTATGGTCCACTAGTAGTGGAAATTACACTGCTCTCCTTTTAGTCCCTGTTTGGTTGTGCTAAAAATTAAAATTTTATTAATTTTAAATAAAAATTGATAAAATATGCGATTAAAAAGTTTATTAAAATTGCGCGTTCTATGAAATGTGTAATTAAAAATAAATTAGAGAAAAATGGAGGCTAAACGTAGATAAGCTTATAAATTTTGATCCAAAACTTCAACGAAAAAGAAAAAAATAGTTTTGATTTAAGAAAAATGAAAGTTATCCGATGACTAGCGTAGTTTGCTACTATTAAGTACTACTTGATGGACTGCCATTGAGTTATTTTGATTGCTTTTCGCGGCGGTTATTCTTAAAAGGAAGTATTCTTTCAAAAAGAGAAAATATGAAAAATTAAAATTAAATTACTTTTCGATGCAAACTCGGTTGCATTTTTATTACTAAAATAATAATACTTGATTTTAAAAGTAAAACTATTACGGATATATAAGATAACATAAGATGAAATTATGTCCGATCTAGTTTCAAATATAACCAATTTTTTTGAAAAAGGAGATCATGCTCACCCTATATCCGACTATTCGTAAAGAAATAATTGGTATTTACCAAATATATAATTATTTAAATACTACTACAAAATTTATGAACCTCCATTTCTTTAGAAATAAGAAAATGAAATCAATCAGAAGTGCAAATCGCGCAATTGAAGTCGGACCGCAGCGCAACGTCGTATCGAAGGAGTTTTGAGCATGAGCTATAAAAGGGTAAAATTGTAAGTGCATGGGTTTAAGGGGGAACCTGTTGTGGGAAACAAACATTTGTGGAGGTTTATGTAAGTTTTGGAAAAGTAGTGGTGTCTTGATTTTCTCTTATTTAATATAGCACAATTAATAGAGTTCTGCCATTTGTACTTTGTGAGCCAATAGTTGGTTGAGAAGGCTAACCAAATTCAGAATTACTCTCAGAAGCAGATTAAGCAGCAGATTTTCTGGAAATACTCAGAGATTAGCGGTAGATTTTCTCTGTGATTGGTAGTGATTGGGGAATGGTGTTGATACAAGAAGGGAAAGAGGAACTGGAAGATATTAAGCGACGGGAGAAGAAGGGAATGCGACTGGGCAAATACGAATTTGGAAGGACTCTTGGAGAAGGCAATTTTGGAAAAGTTAAGTACGCAGAAAACGTGGATTCAGGTCAGCCATTCGCCATTAAGATCTTGGAGAAAAATAGAATTATTGACCTCAAGATCACCGACCAGGTCATTCCTTCTTGATTACACAATTTTTCCTTTGATTTACTCGAAAAAGTTGATGAGTAGTTCTCTTTTTTGTTCTATGCATTCATCTATGTTGCTTGATTATCAGAATGTCAATTTGATGTTTAAAAAACTGGAAATAGAATGGGCGATTCTGTGAATATCTGAATTGAAACTTACCGTTTTAATTTTGCATGTTAACTACTGAAACCGAAAATTTCTGGTCCAATTCACTCGAAATGATTTTTAGACAGAAAAAGGAACTGACGACGTGGAATTTCTTATTCAATCGTGCAGATTAAGAGAGAAATTGGAACCTTGAAACTCCTCAGGCATCCAAATGTTGTCAGATTACATGAGGTATGTGCACACGGGATCAATTTCGAAAGAACTAAAAGATGACAAATGCTGAAGTACTCTTAATTGCACCTTTTCACTTTATGGATATGGATCTTTGCGTCCTCAGGAAGAATTCTTCCGGCTTTTCCCTGTATATATGTTGATGGAATTTCTCCAAAATCCAATAGAATCCTGATCGTTTGAAGGGTTGAGTGCAGAAGCCTTTAGAGTTTAAGCAACCCAAAACAATCACACTTTTTTCTGTGATGATGTTTTAACTCGGTTTTTCGCTGTTGATTTTAACAACGAAAACTGCAGAGGTCCACAACAAGGTGGGGCCTAATTCTTTGCTTCAATTTGTTAATCCGAGCAGATGCAATTCCAATTTCTGATCTTATCTAATTTATCATTAGTACCTCACTTTTTTTTAATAAGAATTAATGCCCTAATTAGTAGTTATATAATATGGTGCATGTGGTTGGCAGTCCACCAATGATACAAGACCGAACAATTTTGGTTTCAAATACAGGCCCCTGATTTGTCATCTTGTGCTGCAGTTTACACAATTGGTTGACAAGTTTGAATGATAGACATGCGATGCCATTGAAATCACTCCAAAATACTGAATGACATTACAGTGACTTATCACCACGTATGCTCTATGCATCAAAAGATTAACTTGTGGTGTAGTGGCTTTAATAATATCGACACCAGAAAATAATATCTCTGGCAGAGTTGATTCACGAATTTTTCCCTTCTTTATCCTGTTTTCTCCATAGAGCTCCGGGACTGGGAGTATTTGAGTAGTAATTTACCGTGTGATCTAGCGCACACAGTTTTACTTGCCTAATTAACCAAGTATAATGCACCTAGCTTAGGGATGAAATTTCATTGCCAAATCAAAAGTTGCTCCTCCTCCATGAAATCTACCACATATTCAAAAGACACTACCATGTTGCTCCCAGCCTCCAAATGAATTTGTATTTGGGTTTAAAATCAAGTTAAGCAACGTTATTGGGTTAATTTCATAAAGATCGTTTCAATTTTTAAGTTGAAAAACATTCTGTATAATTTTCATCAGTTTTAGTATGAATCATTGTCTTCTCTAAACCTGTATAGAGTGTTAACTTAAAAAAAGTCCAATATAGAAGTTTATTTTAAAATAGAGTACTTCACAAGCAGTAATCAGTTTGTCGCTGTATATGAAATACAAATCAACCAAATGTGATAAATAATTTCACTAAAGATTTACATGTTTTTAATAATTTATATGGCTCGGCTTCAATAGTGTTTCTTCTTATTAATGAACAACCAGGTCTTAGCAAGCAAAACCAAGATATACATGGTCCTCGAATACGTGAATGATGGAGAGTTGTTTGATCGTATTGTAAGTATATTTTGCAACATATACAAAGCAGTTGAATAGACCTGCTTGCAGAATGATCTCGGACTTGGATTTTGAAATTTAATGTTGCTTAATTGTAATGGTTTACAGTCGTCTAAAGGAAAACTCTCGGAGGCTGAAGGCAAGAAGTTCTTCCAGCAGTTAGTTGACGGTGTTAGTTACTGCCATAATAGAGGCGTTTTTCATAGAGATCTCAAGGTAATAAAATAGCTTGATAGTGAAATATATATATGCAAAACCGCCCTTACTCATCTCTCTCTCTCTATAAAAAAAACCCTTTCTATGACCTGGATCAAATCAATTATTTTTTGAATTTCTCTACGTGCAATTCTCTCGACACTGGAGGATATATATATAAAGCTATTTTATTACCTTGAGATCTCTATGAAAAACGCCTCTATTATGGCAGTAACTAACACCGTCAACTAACTGCTGGAAGAACTTCCTGCCTTCAGCCTCCGAGAGTTTTCCTTTACATGACTGTAAACCATTACAATTAAGCA
>CAIGRN010095683.1:0-24687 GCA_903798345.1 Fraxinus anomala
ATTAATTAAATATTGGACCAAATTAAATTTAAGAGACGGTTCAAGTTCGCTTGGGCTTATATTAATATGCTACTAGAATTTGAAAACGGTATGAAATAATTCACTATTCTTGCTAGCACAAGAAAAGAAAATACTAGCAGTCATTCTTTTTCTCTGTGTGGATCACCATTGGAGGCTGGATAGCTTAGATTGCAGATAGTGATCATTCGAGTTCGAAAATCAGCAAATGAGTTTGCAGAATTCATCAAAGGTAATATTCTATCACATTTTTTATTTAAACACAAAGCAGATCCGTTGTGGGAATTGAAAAATAATTTATTTTCCGCTGTGCATATTTAAGTAAATTTCCAATAGTGATATCAGAGCATGCTATGTGTTTGTTAGAAATTGTTTTGCATCATGTAACAATCAAAAGTTGATTGCTGTTGTTTTCTTGTTTCTAGCAATTTTGAAAAATTGTTTTTCATCTTTGAAATATGTTTCGAGAAATTAAAAAAAAAAAAAAANCAATAGTGATATCAGAGCATGCTATGTGTTTGTTAGAAATTGTTTTGCATCATGTAACAATCAAAAGTTGATTGTGGTTGTTTTCTTGTTTCTAGCAATCTTGAAAAATTATTTTTCATCTTTAAAATCTGTTTTGAGAATGAAAAAAAAATTGGATCTGAAACTCCTCAACAGAGTCATCGGCCATGGCGGCAAAACTCGCACCCACGCACGACAGCGTGCCACCCCGAGGGTTGCAGCAGCGACAGTGCCGCTGCCGAGATCGCAACAGCGTGCGACGCTGCTGCTGTTCAATATAGCAACACACACACTAGTGGTGCACCTACTGTGAGACAGCGAACCATCGGTGCTCTATAACCCCGGCGCCAACGAGAAAAAGTTAAGGCGTTTTAGGGTTTTCACGGTTTCTGTTATGGGTGGTTTGAGGTAGAGGCGGGGGCATGGGTTGCAATTTAAGAAATTGCAGGCCTCTGCCTGTAATTATAAAAAAGGATCATTTTGCAATTTTTTAAAAAGGGACCCACTCTGCAATTTGAGAAATTGGAAATTCCTGCTTACAATTTTAAATTTGGGTTAATTTGAAATTTTAAAAAATGTTTTGAATTTAAATATTAAAATGGTTTTAAATTTTCTTTTCAATAGTTTGACCTTAAAATTACAATTTTGATCCATTTAAAATTTTATTTAAAATTAATAATTTTTTTAAATATTTTCGTTAAAATTGGGTTTTAACTTTTATATTAAACTTTGTCCCTCAATTGAATTTTATTTTATTTAGGTGTTTTGTCATAAATTAAAATGTTAATTCAAATAAATCCATTTAAAATTTTATTTAAAATTAATAATTTTTTTAAATATTTTCGTTAAAATTGGATTTTAACTTATATATTAAACTTTGACCCTAAATTGAATTTTATTTTATTTAGGAGTTTTGTCATAAATTAAAATGTTAATTCAAATAAATTAGAGTTGGACTCTAATCTAATATTTAATTAAAATTTGATTTTAATTAAATTATCCCACCCTATATTTTTTAATGAATTAGAGTTGGGCCCCAATTTGGTATTTAATTAAAATTTAAATTTTAATTAAATAGTTTCGCCCTAATATTTTGGAATTGAATTTGGACTCTAATTTTTGTATTTTAATTAAAATTTGATTTTAATTAAATTCATTCGCCTTAAGTTTTAATATTAGAGTTGGGCTCTAATTTGATTTTTAATTAGAACATGATTTTAATTAAACTGTCTTGCATAAAAACTTTGAAATTAGAGTTGGACTCTAATTTGATATTTATTTAAAATTTAATTTTAATTAAATAAATCCGCCTAATAATTGTGAAATTAGAGTTGAACTCTAATTTGGTATTTAATTAAAATCAAATTTTAATTAAATAAATCGCTAATTAAATTAATTGATTAATTTGACTAATTAATTATTTAATTGTTTCAATCCATTTGTCTAAATTAGTTTAGATGACTTTAATTGCTAAAAACTTGAAACATATATACAAATAATATTAGATATTATATAGGGAAATATTTATATGATTAATGTTTTGTTAGTAGATGATTATGGACTCGATCATGTGGTTGTGTAGAATGGTTAATTTTATTCTTATTGTTTTATGGGCTTGCAAGCTCCGTTGTAATTTTATGGGCCATCGTGTTCAATTACTTAGATTTGCATGCCAACTAGTATATGATACATGTTGCAGTTGGACTATGAAGAAACAAGAAGATGAGGAGACCATAGAGATGGAGCATTGTATGAGTCAATACAATACCTCATAGAAATTGACCAACAAATCTTCTTTATGACCCGAGAAGACTAAATAGTAAAAGTTCATAATCGTCCAATATATATATATATATATATAAAATTAAATGTGTAATAAAATATATAATTATTACGATTTGCATGCAAAACCACTCGTTAAAATATTAAGTCATATTTATATTCTCCTTCCATCGTTATAGTGAAAAATCAAAGTCTTCAATCAACTCAACTTGTTGAGCACACTCAAGTCTAGTCTATTAGAGGTATGTCTGATACTATGAAATATTATATATTTTTGAATGATGAATTCGACTTAACTAAAATTTATTTTTTGTTGAGTACACTTAAAGAGATAAATTTTAGAGCCGTGTTAAACTAACACATAAGATGTTTGAAGATAAATAGTTGTCCGTTTAATGATTTAGGAGTTGTATGAAAATACAATTGATAGTAACATCTACCCAAATATTTTATTAACGCTTGTTGAGTACACTCAAGGTCTTAATATAACAAATGGGTCCCTAACCTATTGAGAGTCAAGTATGGATTCCATAAATTTATGTGAAATGATTATAAATTTTAGTTAAACAGTGAGAGTATAATTAATTTAATAGAAGATCATGTTAAATTAATTGATGCATTTTACATCTTATTCTTTTACTTTTCTTCATTTATATTTACTGAATCGTGAGTAACCATAATTATTTGAGAGGCAAAATGGATGCCAACAATCAAATTAAATTTTCTTGATGAGCACCGCAGTCTGATAATTGTTCTCAAACATGAAAAATTGGTTATATCCTTAAGTAAATTTTTCCAAAGACACATGCTGATGACTCGACTAAGGAAGATGTAGCTAATATAATAAATACGGCGATGACGATAGTACTGCAACATGTGTGATGTTTACAACTATGTCACCTGAGTTACAAAGCAATATGCGGGCATATATGCTAACAAGATTTTTCATCTCAAAGAGTTGTATGATGAATAATCACGTGTGGAAAGATATGAGATTTTCTAGCAACTATATTGATGTAAAATGGTAGAAAGATCTTCAGTCACTGCTTACATACTGAAGATGATTGGGTATATTGAGAAATTATCTCAATTGAGTTCAATAATGAACCGTAAACTAAGTATTGACTTAGTTTTACAATCTTTGTCAGAGAGTTATTCATGGCTAATTATGAATTTTGATATGACTAAACTCGAGTGCACACTAATTAAGTTGCTGAACATTTTTAAAATTGTTAAGCTCAATATCAAAGTTAGTAGTGGGCAAGCCATTGATTCCTCTAAGGGTACTAAGATGAAGTCTAAATGAGGCTTTGAGAAAGCATCTAAGATGACTAAGACAATCATAGCAAATAAGAACATTATCAAGTCTGATGACTCTTAATATCATTGTGGAATGAAAGGTTATTGGAAGAAAGATTGCAAGACATATGTATACTTCATTAACTTTTTGGGTATTAGATACAAGATATAAATCTCATATTTGTATAGATATGCAGAAACTAAATAGAAGTAGACCACTGTAGGAGGGAGAAATTGACATATACGTTGAAAATGAGCAAATGTTGCTGCATTGCTTGTAGGAGCATACTTTTTTCCATTGCCTTTAGGTTTAGTATTAAAAGTAGAAAAATGTTATTCTGTTCTCACACTAAGACATGATTGAGGTGGAGAATATCTAAAAAGAAAAATATTAGATTATTTAAAAGAGAATTAGATTCTTTTGCAGTGGACTCGGCTACATACACCTCAACATAATGGTATATCTGAAAAGAGGAATCATACACTATTAGAAATAATACGATTAATAACAAGCCATGCAGAACTCCCAAAATCGTTTTGGGGTCATGCACTAATTGCAGCGTGCTTCGCACTAAATCGTATCTCATCTAGATTGATTGATAAAACTCCATACGAGTTATGGAAAGGCAGAAGGCTCAATTTGTCTTATATTAAAATTTGGGACTGTGAAGCTTATGTGAAGCGCATTGAATCAGATAAGTTTGAATCTAAATCCGATAATTACATATTTGTCAGATATCCAAAAGAGATAATTGGATATCAATTCTATAATCCAATTGAGAAGAATGTTTGTCTCATGGCATACCGTCTTCTTAGAAAAAGAGTTTATTCTAGGATAGGACACTGGGAGTAAAATAGAATGTGAAGGAGTTCAAGAATCCACATATATAATTGACTAAGTAGATGAACTCGAGTCTGATCCCACACTTGCTAAGGGACATACTCTTGATCAGGAAGTAAAGACTCATGAGGACATGTCAGTTCCGTGTAAATCTTGTAGAATTATTCGACCTCCAAGAAGGTAAGAATCCATAATTACTAATCAGACATTATTAATCGATGGTGATAAACCTACTAATTACACAATCAAGTGTTGACTCAAAGAAATAACAAAAGCTCTTGGAATCCGAGATAAACTCGATATACGTGAACAAGGTCCAGACTTTGATCAACCTGATAGGATAGAACCTATATGTTGTAAATGGGTTTACACGAAAAGGTCGACATGGATGGAAATATCTATACATACAAAGTAAGGCTAATAGCAAAAGGTTATAAACAAAGACAAAGAGTTGGCTTTGATGAAACCTTTTAGTCTGTAGCCATGTTAAAATTCATTCGGATTTTACTTGCAATAGCTACATACCATGACTATGAGTTATGACAAATAGATGTCAAAATTACATTCCTTAACAAGAAATTGCAAGAGGAAGTGTACATGTCACAACTCGAAAGTTTTGAATTCAAATATGTTTACAAGGTATGCAAGCTTGATCAATTTATATATGGATTGAAGCAAGCCTATTAGAACTGAAATCTTGGATTTGATGAGAATGTCAAAATGTTTGATTTTATAAAAAAAAGGAAGAAAGTCCATGTGTTTACAAGAAGATAGTGAAAACGTTGTTGTATTCCTAATATTATATGTAGATAACATATTAATAGGAAACGACATCCTTATGTTTCAATTGTTGAAATCATAGTGTCAACTAATATCTCCATGAAAGATATGGAAGAAGTAATTTGATCTATAGAGATAGATGTAGAAGATTGCTTTAACTCATTCCAATCTATATAGATAAAATTTTGAAAAGATTTTATATAGCGAAAATGAACTGAGAGTTCATTGATACACTGATGCTAACTGCTAGTCAAGATAGAATGATAGCAAATCTCAATCACGATATTAATTTACCGTTAATCGGTGTGTTGGAAATGTTCCAAACAGGAAATAACCGTTGATTCAATAGCGGAGGCTTTATACACTATTGCTTTAGAAGCAACAAAGGTTGTGGTCTGGCTCGAAAAGTTCATTAATGAACTTGAAATAGTTCATGACATTGTGATCACAAACGTTTACATTCTGATAACAATGAACCCATCGTTCAAGCTAATGAACTAAGATTTAATCAATGGTCCAAACATGTGTTAAGGCGATATCATCTCATCAGAGAGATAATACAAATAAAAGACATAAAGAAAGAACAAATTTTCACAATTGAAAATATTGCAGATCCATTAACAAAGAGTTGTCACAGTATAAACATGATTATCATGTAACCTCTTATAATATTAGATATATAAGTGATTGGATCTAATGCAAAAATGGAGTTTGTAAGTGTTATACCCTAAGTCCATTCAACTTTTGATATAAACACTTTTAATATATAATTGATGCAATTTTATGGCAATCTATTGTTTAATTAATATTCAATTAAATTAAATAATAGAGTCCGTATATTCAAATTGTAGTAATTTTTAATTACAAAGAGTTGTAATTGTGAGATAAAAATTACATTGATTGAATCTTAAATAATCCATGGTCGTAAATAATAACGAGATACGAATATTGTTATTATGGATAGATAATCACATGTGTCATTTCTTACTTGTAAAGTAAGTAGCTAATTTCACAAGTTAAGTATGATGACACTTAAATGAATACGTGACTTTTTTGTTATAGAATAAAATATTGGAGACCCGCTGTAGAGATCCCACATTGATAACTATCGAGAATCAGTGGTTAATTTCTAACGTTTGGTAGTGGAATTTGTTATTGACTTGAGGTTATCATAATACCTTTTATGAGGATAATCATACTTTGGTGATGTTGAATGTTGTTTTGCCAATGGCCGTAAATACGACATCGTTCGGGTATGTTAAAAATCATATGAAGGTCATGAATAATCAATGGATGATTCATCACTCTGAGATAGTAAGAGATTATGAACTACATTTCATTCAATTAAGTTGATAACGAAATCTTTGACCAATGTATACTCATAAGTCGAAAAAGAGTTTTCGACTTACATTGACTTAATAGATAATTGAAAGATATGATCGATAATTGAGATTAACATATATTTATATCTCGTAATTGATCGGATTATATTGATGAAAAGAGTATAGTTTCATGGTAAACAAACAAATTTGATTTTGTCATACCATGTGATATTTTCCGTCACATGTATTGTCATGACACATGATTAATGTGAATTGGTGATAAATTAAAATGTGGTATTTTTTAATTTATCGATGTGGTATTTTTTAATTTATCGATTTTGGTTAGATTAAAAAAAAGAATTTACGTCGTTAGGTATCATGATCAGGAACCTAATGAGACACACAAAAAGAGAACCAAAAGAATGAGATTCACTAATTAATTAATTAAGAAGTGTTAGATAATTTATTAATTAAATTGTTTGTTGATATAACCGAATTATTTAATTGGATTAATTAATTCATGGACCAAATTTAATTAATTAGATTAATTAAATATTGGAACAGATTAAGTTTAAGAGATTGTCAAGTCCACTTGGATTTATATTAATACACTAATATGGTTTCAGAAAATTAATATAAAACATAATTCATATTCTTCCTAGAACAAGAAAATAAAAATCATAATTCTTTCATTCTTGTTCCCTATGTGGATTTTCATTAGACTGGACAATTGGACAATCGTGGATTGCAAATCGTAATTGTTCGTGTTCAAACAAGCAAACGAATTTGTAAAATTCAATAAATGTATATTTCCTATCACAGCTTTCATCTAAATATAAAGCAGATCCTTAGTGGGATTTAAAATTATTTTATTTTTCGATGTACATGATTAAGTAAATTCTCAACAGATGTGTAGGCGCATATTATGCTTTTCATGGTTAGAATCACATTTCATGGAGCTGTAAACAACAATAGACGGTAGCTCAAAGCAGTACCAAGTCCAAGTATAAATCTCTATCCAACACAGCACCAGAAATTCAATGTCTGCAAGTTGTTCTTCATGATCTCAATTTTGCGTTATCCTGTTGTCCAAAATTGTGGTGTGATAATATTGGTGCTACATATCTATCATCAAATCCAGTGTTTCATGCCCGAACTAAACATATTGAAATCGACTTTCATTATGTACGTATTCAAGTCTTACAGAAAAAGCTTATTTCTGTCAACACTGGATCAACTTACTGATTTGCTTACAAAACCACTGGCTACTACTCGGCTTACACTACGAGGGCACAAGCTTCATGTACAGGAACTGCCTTTTTGATTGAGGGGATGTATTGGAGCAAATGTAACAAATGAGTAAGAGAAAAAAATGAGCAACTTGATTTCTGAGATAATGATCATTTTTGAATTCTTATTATATTTTGATTTCATAGGTGACTTGTATAATGATCATTTTTGAATTCTTCTTATATTTTGATTTCATAGGTAACTTGTAAGTCTATTACTTTGTGTATTATTTAAAGATAGCATTGTACTTGTAAGTTCACTAAATGCCGTTAGATTGATAAGTTAGTTCGACCTTACGTGCGGAATTACGCTAATTAAAGCAAAATGGTTAAGCATACAATCTAATTTCCCTAAGTTGAATTACCACAGTTGTAATATTTGGAAAGCAATAAATAACACAAAGCTTGATGACGGAGAAATCCAACTAGGTAAAAACTCCGAGACTAAGCTGGTTACCTCCACTATAGACAATGTGTGTTACAGTTCAATTCTAAACTAGTTTCACTAGCTGTTGTAAACCTTGCAACTCCAAGATCTACTGCTCATTCCAGCCTTATAATTTGCTACCCTAGATACTGTCCAACCAATCTCACTAGACCTCCTGATCTACCTCATGTAGCTTCGAAGATCTGTTATACTTACAGACTCACAATCTTCTACCAAGATATGCTGTCTCAATCTCACGATCTTCTGCACACGCCTTTTCCAAGTGAATACCCAGGAATCACATATTCTTGTTATTCTTCCTGCATTTGAATCCCTTGCATTTGAATCCCTTCCTCAAAGTGTTAGGGAAGTCAGGTGTTTTGGATTAGAACCTCTGATGTTTTCCAAAACCAAGTTGCCGGATCACAAGAATAATATGTATGAATCAATTTGTGAATTGTGTTCTTTGATGTCTCAAAAGATGATAAGAATATATTATGCAATGAAAGCACAATGAAGCAACCACTAGGGCACTCTCTCTTCACATGATCGAAACCTTGACAATTATGGCACCTCACAGATTTAGATTTTCGCCTAGATTCACTCGGGTCACCTTTGTCTCTCTTGAGGGTTATTTTTCTTCCTAAATATTTTTTGAAATTTTTTAGCTTGACAAACTAACTCGTCATCATCAGATGAATCTGAATCAGAAGATTCGGTCCGAGTGTTTCTCAAGGATTTCAAGGCAAGAGATTTATCTTTAATAGGTTTATCAAATGTCAGCTCATAAGTCTGGAGAGATCCAACCAACTCTTCAATCTTAATTGAATCAAGTCATTGCTCTCTTTTATAGCCATGACTTTAAGCATAAATATTTCAGGTAAGGATCTAAGAATTTTTCTTACAATTTTAGGATTCGGGATTCTCTCACCTTGGTTGAAACTAAAATTCACTTTGTTGTTTAAACTTGAATAAAACTCATCAAAAGTTTCATTCTCTTACATTCTAATATCTTCAAACCTAGTGGTCAGCATTTGCAATTTCGAGTTCTTAATAGCACGAGTTCCCTCATATGTGGTCTGATGAATATCCCAAACCTCTTTGGCTATCTCACACATAGACACTCTCCTAAACTCTTCCGGGGATACCATCATAAATAAGGCATGTAAGGCTTAAATGTTCTAGTTACATTAATCTAAGTTTACTCTAGTTCAATTAGCAATGGGAGTGGGGATAACTTCATTATTAACCATAGAACTAGGTGCAGTCCAACCATTAACCACACTTAACCAAATTCGCTCATCCATAGATTTTAGGAAAGCTCTCATTCTAATATTCCAATAAACATAATTATTGCCATCAAAATATTGCTGGACGGATAATGAATTACTCATCTAGAAATCTAAGGTCAGGATTCGAATTTAGGCTCTGATACTACTTGTAAGTTTGCTAGATGCCGTTAGATTAATCTAGATTATAAGTTAGTTCGACCTTACGTGCGGAATTATGCTAATTAACACAACAAGTCACTTTTTCTAGATAGTTAAACATACAATCTAATTTCCCTAAGTTGAATTACCACGTTTGTAATATTTGGAAAGTAATAAATAACACAAAGTTTGATGACGGAGAAACCCAACTGGGTAAAAACTCTGGGACCAAGCAAATTACCTCCACTATAGACAATGTGGGTTACAGTTCAATTCCAAACTAGTTCCACTAGCTGTTGTAAACCCTGCAACTCACGATCTTCTGCACACATCTCTTCCAAGTGGATACTCAGGAATCACCTATTTCTGTTCTTCTTCCCGCGCTTGAAACCCTTCCTCAATTCCTCAAAGTGTTAAGGAAGTCAGATTTTTTGATTAAAACCTCTAATATTCTCCAAAACCAAGTTGCCGGATCACAAGAATAATGTTTGTTTTCACCAAAGAATTATGCTTTTGAATCTCTCAAAATATGACGTAGATGTGTTATACAATGAAAGCATAATGAGACAACCTTCTGAAATTTGTCACATACATCTGTATTTATAGTTGGGGACGCTTAGGTGTTATGGGCTGTGTAAAACTCTTCAAAATCACGAATTATGTCTGATCGCATAAATATATCGTTCGAGCGATTCGCCTCGAGTGATAGCAAAGCGAAAGGCGAGCGATGACTCTTCTGTTTCTTGCGCTCGAATGTGAGTCATGCGAGCACCCAGTGAAATTCCGAGACCTCTAACCCTAACCTAACTAATTTATACAAAATTGCATCCAAGTCCCTTTTTTTTAAAAGTGTTCAATTAAAACATTTTTGTTCACAAACATGCCAATTACAACATTGGACCTAACAGTACTCATGCAATTAAAGAAAATAATAACAGCTTTGAGTCCTATTCACCGTAAAATTCTACAAGGCTATACCAAATTCTATGAAGCTGTGGATGCAAGCTGCAAAGTTGGAGCACTATGATGTGAATTACAGTAGGGTGTTGAGGAAAGGACTTGAGCATATTCCAGACTCAGTGAGGCTTTGGAAGGCATGGAGCTTGCTAATGAGAAGGATGCAAGACTTTTGCTGCATAGGGCTCTTGAACGTTGTCCATTGTACATGGAGTTATGGCTTGCCCTTGCGAGGTTGGAAACATGAAAATACAAAGAAGGTGCTCAATAAAGCAACGGAGAAGCTTCCTAAAAAACTAGCTATTTGTTTTTCTGCTGCGAAGTTGGAAGAAGCTAATGGGCATACTCTCATGGTTGGGAAGATCATAGAAACGAGTATTAGAGCTTTACAGAGATGTTTGGAAATTGACAAAGAAGCATGGATGAAAGAGGACAAGGCTTTTGAACGAGCTAGTTCTGTTGCAACTTGTCAGGCTATAATCCATAACTGTTAGGGTTGGAGTTGAGGAAGGACACTGTTGAAGGCAAATCCACAACTTGCCAGGCTATAATCCATAACTCTGTTAGGGTTGGAGTTGAGGAAGAACACTGTTGAAAGCAAACCCGCTCTCTTTTTTTCCTAGAATTGCAGACGCAGAACAAGATTAACGAGGATAAGAAAGAAAGACGGATTTGCCCTTTTTAATTTTTCTATTTTGGCCCCATTTATTTGGAATTAACGGCAAAATTGACGGTAGTGGACGACAAGGAGTATCACATACTCCAACTTTCATCCAAGGATGTTTTCCGCCAATTCCAAAAGGTGGGGAATATTTGCACAATAGGTTTCAAAGGTGAGGGTAATGTGCCAATTAGCCTTTAAATTATATTCAGTAAATTTTTGTTTTCAAAAGTATTCGGATAAAAATTTCTGTTTACTTTAAAAAAAAAAAAATTGTTTAAACAGTTGCTTAATAACCAGGCCAATCTGATAATTAAAATATTAATCATTATTACACAATATTCACAAACCTTTCAAATGATCAAATCAAAACAGCATAGGATATAACATTTGTACCAACACTCATTTTCTATATTATACTTTACATGAAAAAATAAGATCTTTTCGATTTGCTTCTCCAATATTTTCATAAAGCTACCTCGATTTTTACTCTATAAAGCATCAATGAAAATAATCACCTTCAGAAATCAAAGTCAAGCTCAAAATTTACATGGCTTCATAAATTAAAGTCATTTTCTTCTGCTAAAATTCGAAGAACAGAAAGTTAGGAACTAGGAACCTATACAGCACCAGAAAAAAGAGAAGCGTCATTTACTGTTTACTTTGGAACGAAATCTCCACTCGATTTAGGGATATTTGAATTTTCTGTTAGCCGGAACAATAACTTTAAGCTTCCAACAAAATCTATAGCTCCATTTTCGACAGTCCTAACAATATGATCAAATAGTGAGCATAGAAAAACGGGGAGGTAATGACTTGACACGAATATTGGACCAACATGTCGTGCAATCACAATAGCTCGAGGCAATTACCATTTGGTCCCAAATTGCTGCCCGGGGTATTAGCATCAAATCCCATTTGGAGAATACTTTGAAGATCATTGTTCCACAAAGCCTGCAGAATATATATGCATTATATTGTTACTTATAAATGGAGTAGCCATAACAAGTAAGCCGAGAGATCTTTTTGTTACCTGAGGTAAGGGATGATATGGAGGATTAGCACCTGGGACACCAAAAGTTCCTGGGGAAAATCCCTGGAAAGGATGAGACGAACTCAATCCAGAACTAATTCCGAGAGCAGCTGGATTGTTCCCTCGAAATTGAGGTATCTAAAACACACGAAATTGTAAGATCATCTGCATTTCTTGTCAAGTGTCAAAAAAGTTATGCAAAATGAATGGATCTTATATCTCACATCTTTGGATAAAATCCGATCTATATCGGCGTCCAATTCTGGATTTACAGTTGCAAGCTTCATTGACAAAAACTGCAACGAGAAAGTTAAGGCATCATCATTAGATCATAATTTACAAGATGATAAAGAACAATAATGATACATAATTGAAGTAAATTGTATTAGCATATCAGAAATGAAAAACCATTCATGTGCTGCTACAAACAATAACTTCCAAGCCTTCCAAGCAATCTGCATAATACTAAAAAACTTGAACTTTTTTTAAGACTTCTCAAGAAGCTCCAGACGCACCTAGTTTGTGAATAGTTTCTCACCCATGACTATGACTTTTTATAACATTTCTAAGAAAACTCTTGGCAACAGATGCACATTGACCAACTCATTTAGATATGATAAGGAAAAGCAACGAATCCTTGTCAGAGTTCTGTTGCAAGGAAATTTGTTGGACTCTAAGGAGCTTAATATACTCTACATTTATTTTCTTGATTGCAGATCTTTAAGGGTCCAATTTTGGTGTGAGAGAGGTGTGATTCCTAGTCTCTTTTTTCTCCATCGTGGTGAAAAATTGCAGCAAGTGTAGGAATATCACACGTTAAGGGCGAGCCACTATAAATTTGCACGTTGGCTTTTCTTGTTTTTTATTAATTCCGTTTTTATTGCTCAGTGGCTCACTAACGTATATTTCAGAATATGGAGGATATTTCTCGTCTAATTTTATTTAAGTGCCATGGTAATTACAATTTCAAATCAATAAAACTAATCTTCTTGTACCAGCAAATATATAATTTGCCAAAACTCAAATACGCATACCTCAACCTGCTGTTGCAGAGATTGCACATAGTTTATAATCTCATCAAGCATCACCGCTTTCCCAGTGATCTTCAAAATTGAAATTACGAAGACTCGGTATCAATAATCGGCCACATATATACACTAAAAATTTTACCTAAAAAAGCCAGATACCTTGTTGCAGCCAGGAACCAATTCTTGCAGCAATCTCATTCTTTCACTAATCCTCTCTCTTCTCACCTGAAAACCAAATAGACTTCAGTCATATTCTCCAAAAACAAGAAGAGATTTTCAGTAAAATTATAGGTTTAAAAGGAGGAGTTTATTACCCTTTCTGCAAGGCTATGACTATTTGTTGCCTGTCCCCTTTTGGCTCTTACATGTATGTAATTTTCTTTAGAAGGTTCTGCAGTAGTAGAATTATCCTTTGCTTGTTTAACCACTTGCTTATTGCGCAAATTTGAACCAACATTTTGTTCAAATTTCTGTTTCTTATCGTCGTCTTCATTTGGGAATTCAGAAATATCCTTGGGTGGATCCTTCTGGTGTTCAACTTCAATATTCTGAGACAAATAACAAACCAAACGGCAAAAGGTCATAAGACATTGAATGTAAGTTTGGTTTGTAGTACTGACTGTGACTCCACAATATGATGAACACGATTTTCCTTAATACTGTCCACTACTATCTATCACCGTAAAACTTCTGTAATGCAACAGTAATCTCAAAATTATTTTTATAAGTTACCTTAGATGAAGCTCCCATTGATGCTTTTCTTTTCCTCTTTCCATTAGGTGAAACTCCCACAACTCCATCTTCTGAATTTTGGCAATGCTCCTGAGAATCTGCAACGTTCTTTAAGACCATCTCAACTCTGCTAACTTCGTTTCGAGCATAATTTGGATGACGTATCGTTTCAGTAATTGGGCCACACTCGGGCATCGGGAAAGAACTGACTATTTCTGAGTAGCTTCCACTTCCAAAACTCGGAATCTTTGGTATCATATCAACTAAACCCGACTCAGATGGGAAATTAGCGGTTTGATTTTCCAGCACAACCGAATAATTTGAATTGGGAAACTCATTTTGAGGGACAACTGAAGAACCTCCGAAATTCCCATTTGGATTCAATGAAACAATGGTATCCCAACCTGAACCATAAAAAGGGTCTACCCCATTTCTCAACTTGAACATGGATTCTGAACTCATTCCCGTTCCCTGAACCTTTTCGTATATCAAATTCGTAACAATCCCAGAAGAAGGGCGACTCAGAATACTATCCCCTTTCCTCTGCTGGAATCTCCTATCCACATTATCCTCACTATCCATGATCAAGAAAATCCCAAGAATTTTAGAACTAATTCAACCGAACTTCAATTCACCACCAAATTCAACAGAAAAACTAGAACCAGAACCTGATAGAATTGTATAACAGAAGGAACTATATAACTAAAAGGAAAAGTGAGGGTTTGACAAAAAAATAGCTGGTAATATCTTGCAACACTCAACAAGGAACAAATAATCTTGGCAGCTTTACAGAATTGAGAATGTAAGTTAAAGAAAAGCAAAAGAAACCCCTTATTGCAGCATCTTACAGGGCACAAAGGAAAAGGTGAAAAATCCAATATACTAAGCATAAAATCTACTTAAACTCCCATTTCAAGAACCCTAGGACGAAGTCTATTTCATATGGAAAAAAGTATGAATCTTTCAGAGCTTAAAGTAGACAGTGGAAAATTGAAAGGGAATTGATAAGCAACAGCTCACCGAACTAATGAAAAAAAAGCAGATTCCCTTTTTTTCTTCCTCTTTTATCTATGAGAGAATTTCCACAGTAAATTACAATCAACAAAATTAAGCGCGTAATTATAATACAAAGAAAGCAAGCATTTAACAACTGAAAGAAAAATGGTGCCAAACAACTGAACAAGGTCTTATTTTGGCAAAAAAATACCAGCTGCTCAACAGAAAAAGCTTCGAATTGCAAACTCAACAACCCCACAAGAATCACAGTTTTAGGGACTTTAGAGATATTCTCAGTATGGGTAGCTAGAATTGACCAAAAAGCACATAATTCTACTGAAATTGCAGAGGGAAAACAGAATATTATGAACAGAGTCTGAGGGCAATAGTACACTGTAAACCTATAATGGGCATAGGATAGTACCCTTAAGAGCATCAAATGCTTGCTTAAATTCACAAGAAAGATCAATTTTTGCCAACTGTGGGTTCTTGCAGAAACAGCAAAGTAAGCATCAAGTTCCTCTCTTTATCATAGATCAGAGACAATATATATACACAACTATATGAATAACAGCTTAGAGATGGAAAGGGGAGAGAGAGAAAAAAAATATATTTCCCTTTTACCTGCTCAGTTACCAGGTGACGTCTATGATTTAGAAGTTGTTTAATGTAGATTTGTTTAAAATAAATTTTGAGAAATGTATAATTTTAAAAAATAAATAAATTCAAATATAAAATTATTTCATGAAAATATATAATTAGAAATTTGAGAATTTTATTATTATTATTTTTTTAAAAGTATGTAACTTATCTTTTTTCAAAAGACAAGACTAACTACTGCCAACTGCTCTTGCAGGTTAAATTATTACAGAACCTAATCTTTCATTTTCTCCCTCACACTTTACTCCTTGTAATTTCCTTTCCCACTCAACCACAAATTTTAACGTAATAAGCTTTTTTAATCTACTTTGTTGGATGACTACATATAAATATGTAATTTTAGATGTGGTGTTTCAACCGATATTAAATCGGACGAAAGTTATGAGTTAGAATCCTCTTACTATTCATTCGATCAATTTTACACAAATCACGTGTTTTGATAAAAGTTCTGCTCAATCTTTTAAACTAAAACAAAGGGCAAGGCCAATCGCAAGTAAAAACTATTATGGGCTGGCATTGATCTTGGATACGAAAAGCAACACATAAACTACTTATTATTCACATATTTTGTGAAATTCCCTTTTTATAAATTTGTCGAAAAGAAGCTATATATATATATATATGTTATTTATTTATTTTTATTTTTTTCATTATGGATTGGAGAGGTTCTTCTCTTGAAGGCCAAGATTGCTTGAATAGTTGAATTCTACCTTTTTTTTTTTTTTTATTGACACCAGCTATATTTATTTTTATTTTTTTCATTATGGATTGGAGAGGTTCTTCTCTTGAAGGCCAAGATTGCTTGAATAGTTGAATTCTACCTTTTTTTTTTTTTTTACTGACACATTTGCCAACTATTCTAACTCTTTGCTGTTACACACTCATTTTGTTCAGTGCCAACAAACCTAACAATTCATTTGAACCTCCATTATGCACTTGACTTGCCCTCCACCACTCTCCATCATCTCTCTACTCTTCTATTTCTGCCACCACCAAATATATTTTATTCATTTCTAAATTAATAAATCTTTAGGATTTGTAATGTATTTATAAAATTTATTTGTAAGTAAAAAATCTTGTGCTACAGTTATAAATACTCAAAATTAACTTTTAATGAATAATTTTTTTTTTCTCCTTAACCATCCTAGTATGTTTCGGATTAAAAAAGTGAAGGTTGAGAAACGCCCTAGTCTCGTTAAGCCTCTATTTGGTTTGGATAAAAATTTAACTTTTAGTAAATTTTGAAAAAGATTAACGAAATGTGTGATTGTAAAGTTGATAAAAAAATTTGAGTGCCTTAAAAAATATATGGTTGAAAATGAGTTTAACAAAAATGAATTTTAAGAAATAAAGGTTCAAACATGGGCTAAATGATTTTTTATCACTTTAAACTAGAAGTGTATACCTTGAAGCAAGAAAATCATGAATTAGTAATAAACGAAATTCGACTACAATGTGAACATTCGAGAATAAAGGAAATTGTGACACAAAGCTTTGACATTTTGTCATGTTTCTCTTGTACCGGTAATTCTTTACCTTTTTGTGCCTCGATTTTTATTGTTTAACACTTTCTACTTTCTACTTTCACCATGATTCTTGTCACAAAATTCGTAGAGTTAGTATTATTCTTACAATTTGAAATAGTCAAAATTAAAGAAATTGAGCTAACTCCAACACACAACAGATCATGGACTTTCGTAACAAGTAATAGTTACGTTATGTACACAACTTACGTTCTAGACAATATCGTGACATGAAGAAGATAAAGGGTCAAGATTCTGCAGGTCTATAGAGAATGCTGTAGTTGTGAAGCAGTGTATAATTTCCAATT
Source organism: Fraxinus anomala (assembly GCA_903798345.1). NCBI lineage: Eukaryota > Viridiplantae > Streptophyta > Magnoliopsida > Lamiales > Oleaceae > Fraxinus > Fraxinus anomala. The sequence goes on from CAIGRN010095683.1 coordinate 17,594, forward strand.
TTGAGAGAGATGTTCGTTTATATATTGATTGTCAGTGCAGTCTTTTTCTTTAACTTTGGGGGTTGGGTCAGGAATAAAGGAATCTCTCGTATGCAAGTAAAATTACCTAATTGTCCTCGTCTAGTTTCCAGCTGTCAATTTATTATTTATATATATAAACCTAATATGTCTAGTCTAGTTAGTACTTAAATTAAAATTGCCAGCTAATTGTGTCAAAAGCAGAATTTATCCGGTCAAAGTCAAGGCTGTGATCTTGCTGGAATTTCAAGTCATTCCGAAACTAACGGCTTCATTTGTTGCCTTCATCGTCCTGCTGGTTTTGTCTTTCCAATGGATCGTCCAAATTCGAGATGACCTAATTACAGTATTAGACAACATTTCACCGATGTCAACACCATTTATTTTCACATGTTTAATGTGCTCTCTTGCCTACAAAACATGTATTTTTATTACCCAACTTTTGTGACTTTGAAATTTTCTTGATTGGGTTCCATTTCAACTTGATTGACTACTTTTATTTTGGGCAAATTTGAACTTTAAACACAATATCAATTGAGACACTAACCTAAAATGTAGTTTCAAATATCACCAATATATATGTTCAGTCATGTATCAAACAATCTAGAAAAGAAATTGATAAAATAAAGGCAGTGACATCATCTTTAGATTAAAAATAACATCTTTTTTATTGTATTGCTTTTATGACTTAACGTGTTAATAAATTGACATGTCATGAAACGATCATTTGAAAGTTTCATCGAAGTATGAATGTCAATTAAATAATTATTATCAAACTGAGAGACAACAAATTACATAGTGCTAAGATTTGAAATTAAATTAAAATTCAGTGATTCATTTAAGACTCGACAAAAAAGTTGAATGGTCACAGATAAAATTTACTCCATTTATATTACTTTAATATCATGTTAAAGTATAAGATGAATAATAATTTTTTATTTTTTATATTTTGCAACTTCAATAATTCAATGTGAGTTTATAATAGAATTATCCAAAATCAAACTATCACAATAAATTGATATGTTAGCAACTAGGGATTAGGGTGGGCAACGATTGAGATGGATGACCTAACTTATTATCAAAGTGGGTACTCACATCAAATCAAATAATTGTTCTTGGTTATGTTGAAGGTTAGATTCGAAATCTATAAGACAATATGATTCCTATTTGTTGATTTTAATAAAAGGCAATTGATGTTAGAAGATGATTTTTTTTATTATTATATTCCAAAATGAATCATTAATGATTCAGAAATTTACTAATTATATCAAGCCCTGAAGCTGAAATCTTATTAATTATCTATTAAAATTGTTTCATGCAATATTATGGTGGTACTAAAAGGCTCCCCGACCAAGACCTCAATCACATAGCTGTATTTTTGGTATAAAATTGTGTCATGTTGGTACTATAGAATCGATAAAATTGGACATGAATGTTGATTCACAAAATAATCGACAATGCTTTTCTTATATTGTTTAGTCTATTTAGTACACCATTTCATACATACAATTAGTGGCGAATTTAGGGGGGATAGCGCAATCCCCTCTCAGCCCATTTCATTTTTCTATGGGTTAGCTTAGTTTAATTTTTTTTAGTTCGAACTTGAATCCATCCTTGCTTATAATAGTGATAAAATCGCCATGTTGGACCAAAAGGATTGGACAAATAAGAGATAAAGTTTGTCCTATGTTTCTCTCTTACTCAATCGTATTCTATTTTATACCGACTAAATATGCCTTTACGACATATTTTTTGAGTTGAATTATATTATAATAAATAGTATTATGTAAGGAAAAAGTTAATATATAGTACATTGTTAAAGTTCGGTTGTGACCTGAATTTTATTGGGATTTGGTAGTATACCTTGAAGAAGTCAAAGACGTACAAAGAGTCTTTTTCGTGTGAAGGTTGCTTACTGGCTGCCAATCAAGTGCTCAAGCGAAAGTTGCAGTACCTTCACTGCTCGCTAACCATTAGGCCACCGCTCGAGCGATCGTGCTATTGCTCATTGAACGCGAGGTATCTGGGTGAAATTTGTTCGCAATTTTGACAGTTTTTACACTCTTATTTAACCTCAAACACTCCATTATTTGGTAGGTCTGTTATATTAGAACTCCACCAGATGTTAGATTCTTCTTTATATTATATATTCGAGGAGTGTTTAACCTCTTAGATTAATCATCCGACATACTTTGTAATCCTTCATATTTGTTATAATGAATTTCTCCTTCTCTGCCTATAGTTTTCTTCCTAATTGGGTTTTCATGTAAATGTTGTATTCTTGTTCTTATATTTTTACATTGTCAATTCTCGTTTATTCCTAACGAATTGGCATCAGAGTAAGATTTGATCAAATTAGAGCGAGTTTGATTTTTCGCATGGCAAGTATGAAGTATGAAATTCCGCTACCGCAACACTAGATTTTTCGTTATGGATGATAAAGAAGCGAGCAGTGCTATCTCAGATGGACTTGGATAATGCTTTGTTAGTGTTTGGTAAGATGTCATCAACTCGAAAGCTAGAGGAGAAATAACATAAGGATCAAAAGGCTCTATTTCACATTTATCTTCATCTATCAAATAAAAATTTTCAGGACATTTCAAAAGAGAAAACCGCCCATGCATTACGGTTAAAATTGAAGTAATTATGTATAACGAAAAGTCTAACCAGTAAATTGCATTTGAAGCGGTGATTGTATTCTCATTGTATGATTATTTGAAATTTTAATTGTTGGAATAATATTTTTTTGAAAAATGTGTTGTTAAAAAAATGAAAAAAAGTTTTGAGATTACGTGTAATATTATTCTATTTGAGGATGTGTGATTAATAAGAAGAGAGATAAAAATGAATTATAATTTTAAAAAGGGCCAAGTAGGGGTGAATGCGGGCCTATAAAAGATCACCTAGTTATGTCTTTAAAGAAATTATCACTGATCTGGAGATTATGGAGGTCAAGTATGATGAAGAAGATTTAAATTTGATTTTTTTGTGTTCACTACCTTCTTCATATATGTCTTTCAAATACATTCTGTACAGTTATGATATTTTCACCATATCTGGTGCTCTGTTTTCAAAGGCAAGGATGAAGCATCTTGTGTTTGAATTTGAGACTCGTGGGAATGGCCTTTTTTGTTCGTGAGAGAAATTTTGGTGGTTATGCATGGGACAAATTGAAGTCTAATTATAACGATAAAATTTGTAATTACTGTAAGAAAAAAGGGCACGTTAAATCTGCTTGTTATAAATTGCAGAATAAAGAAAATTCAGTGTTGTTGATGAGAAGGAAAACAATTAGAAGATTCAGGTAGAGCCAGCATGCAGAAGATTGCCATATTAATAAAGAACTTCTAGTTATTTCTGACGATAACTCTAAACCTTGTGAGGATTAGATTCTTGATTTAGTTTGCACTTTTCACATGTGTCCCAACTAAAATTCATTTTTAACATATGAAATGGTTTACAAAGGTGCCATGGTAACGAGAAATAATGTGCCTTGTAAGATAGCTGATATTGAAAATGTCAAAATTAAAATGTTTGATGATATTGATGAGACACTTGGTAATGTGAGACACATTCCAAATATGAAGAGAAATTTTATTTCTTTGAGTATTATTGATTCGAAAGGGTACAAGTACACCGGTGTAGGTGGAGTTCTAAAAGTTGTTAAAGGTGCCCAAATTGTGATGAAGGTGACCAAACCACTCCTTATCCAAGTTTGATCATTGCTTGGATTCGATTGATATTTGTCGTTGAGTTTGCTTTTAGGGGCTTTTGTGGAAGATGTGAAGAGTTTGGTTGGAGAATTATTTGATGGAAAACTTTTGTTGAAGAGTTGTTATTTTATTCCTTGCATTGAAATTCATCTCAAGGTGAAGAATTTTATTTTAAGAGTGAACTTCTATTTCTTACAGTGGAATTCATGTTAATGTGGAGACTTTTTAGAGTTAGGTTGTGACTTGAATTTTATTGAGAGTTCTATTCGAAGTTGATAGTATGTCTTGAAGACGAATAAAGAGTCTTATTAGCGTAAAGATCACTCGTTGGCCACCAATTAGCCGCTTGAGCAAAAATTGTAGTACCTATGGTGCTCGCTAACCACTAGGTGACCGCTCGAGAGCAATCATGCTACCACTCATTGAACTCGAGGCCACGGTCGAGTGGTGGTTTTATTCGGGTTCAATTTGTTCGCGATTTTGACAGTTTTTACGCTCCTACTCTACCTGGAACATTCAATTATTTATTGCGCATGTTATATTAGGATTCCACCATATGTTAATCTCTTATTTGTAATATATATACAAAGAGTAAATTTCTTGGATTAATCATCTTACACACTTTGCAATCCTCGATATTTGTTACAGTGAAATTCTTCTCCCTTACTCGTGGTTTTTTTAAAGTTAGGATTTCACGTAAATTTTGTGTTTTTGTTCTTATACTTTTATATTATCAATTCTCGTATATTCCTAACATACATTTATATAATATAGTTTTCTTCAGTAAAATTTTAAAACGAAAAACATGCGAAGACATTCAAATTATGTTAAATATCATTAAAATGAAAAAAAAAAAAAAAACTATTATTATTGCATTAGGTACTAATGAAATAGTTAATTACACTTAGATTCGATTACAAGACCTTGATTAGGACAGATTTGATGAAGACTATTTTTGCATGTGTTTAACATCATATTTTGTACTTTAAATAATTAATTAAACTTTATAATTAAATAATAAATCTATAATCAAATAAGACCCACACAATCACGCGTGACTGCGTGAGACATGCAAATGGGCTTTGGAGTGGGCCCTTGTCCTTAAATTGTGGTCCTATCTAACTTGCTATGATGGGTTTGATTCCTAATCTCAAAAAAATAATTATGATTAATCAGATTATTCTCTAAAAATAATTATTTTTCCTTTGATTTATTTATTTTGCTTTGCTTTACTTAGTTTTGCCCATACTTTAAGGCAATGTGCAATCTTTTTGTCCAAGAAGATTACACCTTTGAACAATCTTTTTTTCTCTTTATAAAAAGTTGCTACCCCACTTTTCCCAAATGTAAGATAATTCTATATCATCAATTAGAAGCAATTAATTATAGACTATCCTCCGAGTTCATCGTGTAGGACTGTATCAGATTGGACTGTAAATTATTATCTATCAAACGTGTTTTTTGTGCTATTGTCCCTGATTATCTATCAAACGTGTTAAAAACTATTCGTTAGTATTATATATGGTATCAAATGAAGAGCGTGATAATTAAAAATATTAATCTAAGTCGAGTAAGTGCGATTTTTCACTCTTTATAACTTGTTAGTTCATGATAAATTAGGCTACAAATCAATTTTCGTGACAGTTTTGGAATAATGAATTGGACAAAACTTATAAAGGTTTGTAATATATTTTTCTTTCCTTTTGCTATCGTACTATTCAATTCTTGTGTCAAACATGTTATAACAATTTAAATAATTATGGTTAGAGACGATAGACCGTCTTTCTTTATATTGTCCCATTTTATTTATTTTCTTAATATCATATTATTTAATGCTCATACGCGACATCTCATGTAAGTACATATAAATATGGGTAGCAATGAGGAAAATAGAAAATCCTAAATCTTAATTATGCCTACCAATTAATTAAATTAAAGCATGCGCATAAGAAAAGTAATAATGAATCTTGTTCTACAAAACTTAAAGCTCAAAGGATGCTTTTTTTTAAGGAATATCTGGAACCATGATGCTTTATCATTTGTTGCAACACAGCTTACTAGACGGTCGGATCATACAATCAAATGTATTCATGGGATGTTTATGTGTACTTAAAAAGATTGAATACGAATTTCACTAGTTGTATTGTTTAATTCTATAAAGCACGTCGAATATGTTTGTTTAAATACTGGGAATCAAACATGTTCTCAATGTTTGAAAGCGAAGAACTTTGTATTAGATTGTTTAACCATCAACCCATACACAAGATATATATATATATTGAAAAAATTCTTGAGAAAATTAATACACGGACAAATTTGTCAAAAATATGACATCTATTATAGTGTGTGAATGAGGTTTTACAGTATAAAATTCATCTATCACATAATATGTATATACTGCCATAAGAAATTCTCGTTCAATGAAGAGTGTCACATAACATTGTGGCTCGATCTTAGAAACAAAGACAGGAAACTAGAAGAAAAGTTGGGAGAAATTGGGAATTGATTTTGTTGGCTGATGGAAGAAAAATTGGAGGATATTAAATTTGGGCCATTCGTTAGGTTACGGCATTGTATTTATAAGAGGAAATAGGCCCAGTATGACCCAAAATCAAGAAAATAGATTTAAGGGAAAAATTCATATATAAGAGATTAAATATCACCAATTTCAAAACTAAGAAATAATGTTTAAAATTTCAAAAATCAGTTATTAATTATTATTTATGAAATAATTAATTAAAAATATTTTGTTAATTAAATATATTAAGATCACAATTCTATACAATTTAGTCATAAATTATCGAGTTAATTTGTTACAACTTATTTCTCAGTCATAAATAAAATTGTTTATAGGTCCCAAATTATTTCAGGGTGTGTTTGAGTCACATTATTTTGGAAGAATGCATTTTGAAATAGTAGATTGATAGAGAATGTATGGTTGAAAAAGAAGGAAAAATTATTGATGTGATGGAAACTATTATTTTATTAAAGAATATATGGTTGAAAATTAGTAGAAGAATGAAAATAAAAAATTTAATGTGGCTTAAACAAGGACTCAATAAAAAATTTTGTAGGTCACAAATTTTATATGTCGTAATTTATTTATCGATCATAAATAAAAATTTTTATAAATCACAACTTATTACGCAATCACAAATTGTCGGTCATAAATTAAAATTTTTTTAGGTTACACATTATTTTTTGGTCACGATTTATCTATTTCATTGGTCACATATTAATCAATTTATTGGTCACAATCAACAAAATAATTTGTGATCAACACTAACACGTGATTACCACCTCACCACTACCTCCAACAACATTGTCGCTAGAACCACCACCACCACCACCTCCCGATATCAA
>CAIGRN010095686.1:0-16230 GCA_903798345.1 Fraxinus anomala
TCCAAGGTTATGGGCCGGGCCATGAGCAACACTAATAACGTTAGGCTACTTCAAATGGCCGAAGTAGGTTATAGGATTGGTCCGAGTAATTGTGGTGTCGATATATAACTTATCCAACATCGATTTTACATCATCGTCCAGGATTTATTGGGTATCAAAACCCAACAACTGTTTCTTCGAATACACAAGGTTCTTGCAGATCTAAAGGTCAAAGCCCTATATCGATAAGAACCCATTGAAGTGTGTTTGTAAATCATCGTTATCTAAAGAGATTGGCACTTTTGCCTAACTTTATGTTGATTTTGGTGGTCAAATTATAGACCACCAGTCTGATTCGAGTTGTCTAACCCTAAATCATTCTAATATTGAAGCATGCATTATGTTCTTGACTATTTTGTGGCATATCTAGAATTGAAACCCAGAATTTGCTCTAAAGTTGACAGGTAATGTATCATGAGAATTTTTCGTTTGTAAGATTATAATATCCTAGATCTTGGGTGGTAATACTCAATGGTTATGATAGAGATAACCTACATATGTAAGAGCTATATTATTAATAATAGTAAACATGATAAAAATAAAGGCATTTAATGTTTAGAAGCTACGTATATCCTTTTCTGATGATTCAAAATTCAAAGGACGCATTGTGTCACGGTTGTGCTTAAAATGTTTCATGCAAAAATTTCGATGAAAGGTTATTTTTAAAATCTTACTTTTGTTGAAATAAAGAAAGATAGGATTTTGTTGAAATTGATATATGGACACATGGCATACATTTTCAAAGATTTCGTGTAATACAAGGACGGTTATACATGATCGGATAAAATCAAAATTGAGCTTTTATAATTTCCAAGTGAAGACAATTTTGAAACTTGTGAATTGGAAGTTTGTGTATAAACGATATCTTGTAAAAATTAAGGGTAATTAGCACAAAATGTCCTCATTGTTTGCACTCATTGTGAAAATTGTCCATATCATTTCCAATTTCGCATTTACACCCTCATTTCAACATTTTCTGTGGAGTTGGAGCAAAACATCTAATCGTTTTCTTTCATTGAGCAAAACGTCTTCCAAACATGGACTAAGCTCCAAAAACATTTCTATGTAAATCCATTCTAGAAAATTGATTTTTATTTTTTTAAAATGTGATTGAAATTAAATGTAGTAGAAAAGTGATAAACACTCTCCAACAAGGGCTAATTCTCTAACTTAAACTCCGCTTCTTACAGAAGATCACAGGTCTGGCCTACTCGTTTATGCATTTCGGTTTCTTCACTATTAATCATTCTACTCTAGTTTCCTTATTCTGCTATGAATTTTATTGTAATTAATTTTGAGAATTCAAAATTCACCACTACTAGGCAGTTCTTTATGTGTTATTTTTTTGTTTTTTGACTCAAGGTTTAATTAGTTATATTTTATCCAAAAGTACTAATGTACAATTCCTTCTAACTAGGGTAGTATTTGAAACACTCCATCTTGTGGAATTGAACAAACTAAAAATATTATGATTTAAATGTTAACTTTGTGTGATTTGGTTGTCTAAATAACCCTTCAGTTCATTCTTATTTGTTATTGTTGGGCTCTGACGCCAACTGGTCTCATGGGCTATGATAATAATGGGTTGTTTGGTCCAATAGTCTACTTAAGAAAATGCCCAATAGCTTGGCTGACCTAAAACCCGAATCCATAACTTAAAAACGTGTCTTGAGAAATACACCTTTAGAGCAACTCAACGTTTTTCCTTTAAGTTTTCTAAGAAGCCCTTGAATGTTGGATTATGATCTAGATCAATGGTTGAAGGTAAGGGTATAAATAGTACCCTAAGACGCCCCATTAGGTCACAATCTGATAGCTGCCTTTTAGTGTGTTCTTCCATAATTTTCTTTGTTCTCTCGTCGTGTTCTTCTTCCAAACTAGTTGGAAGTTGATTCTTCCATTTTTCTTTTTGAAATTTAAACACTATATCATGTCATACTTGAGAGAGATGATGCAATTCCTTGTGGCGTAGAAATTGATCTTTTGGTTGCAAGCTATTGTGAGACCACTTGGTAAATATTTGGACACAGACCTTCCAACAATCACATTTACAAGACCCAGTTATGCTAGAGTATGGGTAAAAATTGATCTTTCGGTTGCAAGGGAGGATATCATCTGGATTAGCTTACATAATGGTGAAGGGTTCTGGCAAGAGGATGAGAGATCTCCTAAGTACTGTGTTAATTGCTGACTACATGGTCGTTAGAATGTTGATTGTAATCGATTGAACAAACGACATTATAATTTGTTAAGCCCCAAGCAGAAAGGTTCTATAAAGAGTACCCCTGTTCCACCTGATAACATGAGTGATTTGAAAGTGGATACTCTAGCAGAAGGGGAAAAAGGAACATAGTTTGAAAGCTACAAATGAGAATGGAAAAGTTGTTATAGTTGTAGTGAGTCCTAAATATCCTGTTTATGCATCTTTCAATATTGAAAATTTGACTTGCAATCCCATGAGTGAGGGGTTTGTTGCGAATGATGAAAGACACAAAAATAAGTTAATTACAGAGAATGCTACAATTATTGAAGAGCAAAATCATGTAGAGGTCAATAAAGTAGGCGACATGAGTTTTAATAATGATTCGAGAGATGAATCAGTAGTTGTAGAATCAGAATCTTTTCAAGATGAGGATTTAAAAAGGAGGTCTTTAGCTTCATCTCAAAGCATGATTCCCACTCGAGAAATTGATGACATTCCTATATGTAACTCCTTTTAATTTATTAGTTGATACTTTGAATTTGGAAGTCCCATGGCAGATTGGTGGTGATTAGAATTTACGACCAGAGAGGGATGATGTTTACCACTAGATATTAGAAACAATAATGGACGCAATAGGAAGCTCTTTTAAATCTCTGATCTGCTGGTTAGAGATACACCTTAAACGTATTTCTGATGAGTGCATTCCTTGTCTAGCTGTGTTTACCTGGTAATCATAGCTTTACCCTGTGCGGAGCTACAAATCAATTTCTGGCAATCATTTTGGATTGGAAGGGAGTCACTGTAGTGCTGGTGGTGGTTTATGCTAAGTGCGATTATTTGATGCGGAGATCTCTTTGGCCCTCCCTTACGCCAGTTTTATCTATTAATTTACCTGTCATGTTGGTAGGGGATTTTATAGATGCGAATTCTTTGTATGATGTTCCTTTCATAGGCTCTCGATTTACATGGCATCGTAACAGGAATGGCTTATTATTATGGGAACGGCTTGATAGGACTCTTGTCAATCATGATTGGATGGTTGCTCTTCCAAACTCTATGGTTGTACATCTTGAGCGTAACCATTCTGATCATGCACATCTTCTTGTTCGCACAGAAAAAGAAAATACCAGGGGGCCTACCAGTTTTTGATTTCAAAAGATGTGGCTTCAGCACTCTTTTTTTGTTCCTATGGCTACAGAATCTTGGACGAGACCTTACTCTTTTTTTGGTATAGCTCTAGTTTCTTATAAATTGAAGAGAGTAAAGGCTGATTTAAAACTTTGGAACAAAGTCCTCTTTGGGAATATTTTTCAGAAAATCAATGAAACCTATGATAAAATTCTTCTATTAGAGAACAACGTACAAATTGATCAAACTATGGATGCTAATCTCGTAGCTTTAAAGGGAGATTTAGATAGAATTTTACTACAAGAGGAGATTCATAAGCGTCAACAGTCACGGGTTAAGTGGTTCTCTTGTGAGGATAAGAACATGGCTTTCTTTCATGCTTCTTCTAGGCAAAAAAGACAAAAAGCTAGGCTAAATAAGTTCACTACAGAGGCTGTCCGAGAATTTTTTATGAAAAAAGTACTAAATGATGCTTTGGGGGCTTCTATAATTGCTTTGGTGCCTAAGTTGGATGATCCCAAGACTTTTTAGGATTATAGGCCTATCAGTTTATGTTAGGGTTTTTACAAAATCATACCCAAAGTGGTTGCTAACCGTTTGATTTTGATTTTACGTATATTAATTTCTATGAATCAAGATGGCTTTGTTACAACTAGGCCGATTGCACTGGCTCAGGAGTTAGTTCATAATCTCAATAAGCCTTCCCGAGGCCAATGTGATAATGAAAGTAGACATGGCAAAGGCTTTTGTTAGGGTATCTTGTGACTACTTATTAGAAGTGTTGAAGACGTTTGGATTTGCTGATTTTTGGGTATCTTTTATTAAGAATGCTATCACTTCGCCATGGTTTTTAGTTAAAATTAATGGTGCCTTAGCTGGTTTTTTCACTCTCTCTTGTGGACTTAGGCGACTTGTTATCACCGTTGTTATTTACACTCAGTGAAGAGCCACGTAGTAGGGGTTTAATGAAGCTTCTTGTAGAGGGCAGAACCTCTCCTTTTTGGGTTCCGTCTACATGTTCTCCTATATCGCATTTTCTTTATGCAGATGATTTCTTGGTGTTTACTAATGACACTCGACGTAGCCTTAATAATTTAAAAGGATTTCTTCAATGTTATGAAGCTGTATCTAGGCATTTAATTGATGTGGCCAAGAGTTCTTTTATAGTCCACAAAGGAGTTGCAACTTCTAGAAAACGTATCATTGCATCTGCAATAGGTTTCAAAGAAAATTCTCTCCATTTTACTTATCTCGGATCACCTCTACATTACGGAAAACTCATTTTTTCCATGTTCACACCCGTGCTTGATAAAATCAGGAAACAAATAGTGGGATGGAAATAAAAGCTTCTATCCGTGGGTGGGAAGCTCACTTTAATCAAGTCAGTCTTAAGCTCAATTCCTATCTATTTATTTTTTGTGGTCACACCTCCCATAAAAGTCATTAAAAAGATTCATTCTCTTTTTGCCAACTATTTTTGGGGAGAATCAGAAGAGGGTATTAAACAACACTGGGTTTCTTGGAAAAACATCTATTTTCCCAGAAGGAAGGATGTTTGGGAATTCGTAGTCTTTTTGATGTGATCCAGCCACTTTAGTGCAAAATGGCATGGCGAATAATTACATCACACTCACTCTCACTCTGGGCAGATTTTATGCGACAAAAGTATCTCAGTCATCTTCTAGACTTGGCAAACTTTTTTGCAAGTATTAATGATTCACCTTTTTGGAAACATATTTCACATCTATTTCGATTCATTTTAGAACATAGCAGATGGTTGATCTGCGATGGTAGTGCTCTAGTTTGGGATGACAATTGAAGGGGATTGAGTACTTTAGCTTCACTTGGTTGGACAATTAACACCCCAAATTTAAGATTTCATGAAGTAGTTTTAAATGGAAAATGCAACCTGGATAAGCTTTTTTCTTTAGGTGGCTAGCCTTTACCGAAGGAAATTCAAAGTTCCCAAGTCCCGCTTCCCAGTGGTATAGATGAATTAATTTGGTGCCCTTGCAGCAATGGTTTATTTTCTATTAGCTCAGCTTGGTCTCTTCTGAGAAATACTAGACCTTCCTCTATGCCTTATAAGATTATTTGGAACTCTACCTTGCCATTAAAAATTTTAAATTTTTGTTGGCCCCTTTGGAATAATGTGGTTCCAGTGGATGAAGTAGTTTGGTGTTGTGGGGGTTCCTATTGTCTTCGAGTGTCACTGTTATTCACAAGATCATGTAGAAACAGTAGATGCTCATTGTGGAAACAGTAGATTACTTTTCAAGCATGGCAATATTTTGGAAAATTATATGGAGTTAGAATTTTTGCTAATATTTCTTGGCAGGCTACCATGTTATTTTGGGATGCTCATTTTTGTGGTCCACGCAGGAACATCTTGTAGCTTTCCCAACCCCACCACTTTTTTTTATTAAGGATTAGGCTGTAAACTTTCATAGAGTGTGCTAAAGTAAAACGTTGGCTACATGAATTGAATAGTATGATAAAACTAAAGAAATTGTCTCTTTCTTTTTATTATTCACAGGTGCTACACATCCCTATGGTGCCAATTTTAGTCAAAGCTCCATTTCTAGTAAAATGGTTTCCTCTACAATATGGTTTTTATAAACTAAATATTGATGGTGTTAGTGCTGGAAATTCAGGCCCGACTGGTTGTCGTGGATTCTTCGGGGATTGGCAGGAGAAGGTAATTTTTAGGTTCTATCATTCTTTTGGGGTTGGTACTAACACTTTAGCAGATGTATCAGCTCTTAAGATAGGCCTTCAAATATGCTATGTCCATGGCATAGAAAGGATTGCTATAGAAACAAATTCTAATGTGGTGGTTCAATGGTTTCATCATCATGTTACCAAACCTTGGTATGTTCGGCTAATTTGGGAGGATATTTTAGAGCTTGCTCATGTTATATCTATTGATATATCACATATTTATCGAGAAGCAAACCAGGTGGAAGATTCTTTAGCGCATCTTGGATCTCAAGGTTGTTCAGATTTCTTTAGAATCAATCTGTAGTTTCCCGGTTCCTACAATTGGTTGCATTCGTTTAGATAAATGCAATTTACCTTCTTTCCGCTTTTCATAATTAATTGTAACCATGATTTTCCTCAAAACAAGTGACAGTTTACCTATAAAACTTGAAGGTCATTATTAAAAAAAATTGCAGGGGAAAAATAAGAGGATGAGGAAAACAAGGTTAACCCAAATAAGATATGGGGCAATAATTGTTCGATATCACACATAGTTATGAGCCAAGGATAAAGGAAGCTGCTTCCAAATGGAATAGCTACATATATCGTGGAGATCATGAACATGTGGATTGTTGGATACAACATTTCGAGGATCCACATCAACTGTGCATTGTTCTGCTCCGTGTCTTTAAGCTGCTCCACTTCGACGATTGCCTGGTCAATGATGGCAAGCTCCTAGAGTACGGCTGTACAATCTTGATAAGTGTATTTTATACATTTATTTGGGTTCTAAAATGTTAACATTTCTTAATTATTTTAATGGAATTATAGCCTAATTTATTATATAATGTGTTATTAGGTGAAACTCGATGAATGGAATTGAAATTGATAGAAAGAAGTAAAAATTAGCAAAAATGGGCAAGATCCAAAGTTTGGGGGCTAAAGTGAAAATGCTCAAAAGTTATGTCGGAGCTCACAATGAAGATTCAAGAATGCAATTAATTTTCATAAATTAATTTTCAACCGCATAAGGATGTCCAGATTTTTAGTTGGAGATTGAGACCCATTTTTGGCCTAGTTAACATTCGAATTGAAAATGAGCTATTTCTAGCAAAGTTGTAGACCTTTGAGTTATGCTTCCAACTCATTTGAATCGCCTTAATTGGATATCAGAAGAAAAAGCTATGATAAAAATAATGAAAAAGACGCAGAGTTTAGAACAACGAATCAGCGCCCAGTGCCGACAACTTAGCGCCAAGGAGCTATGTTTACCTCGAAGAAGCCAATTTTTACGGAGATGCAGTGCCTAAGTGCTGCACTCATAGCGCCTAGATGCTACACAAGAAGGGAACGCGACGGCTAGGCGTTACAACATTGTTCCGCCTTTTAGCACTTACAACATTTTAACCCATTGTAAAGCCCATAAAAACCCTATATTCGATACAAACATGGGGAGGAGTATAAATACAAGAGTTTCACACATTTGAGGGTTCCACACATTGAAAAAACAAAGATACAACTAGAGATTGAATAGCACAATTTAAAAGAGGAAAATATCAAGGAATTCAAGTTTGAAACATTGATTGGAATAGGAAGAAGATCTTTGTGCAAACTTTATTTCTTTTTGTATATCTATATTCAAAATCCAGTGATATATTCAATAACAATTTTAGTTTTTCTTTTTCATTTAGTATGAATAGCTAAATTTTATATTAGGAAGAACGGTGTAATCTACTTAAAAACCTTTATGTCTTTTATTCAAGATTCTTGATATTTTATCGTCCAGGTGTTGATTTTACTATGAGTTTAATGCATTAAATTACGTGATCACTAATTTGATGACTTTGTGAATATTTTACGAATCAAGAGATGAGTTTGAGATTTAGATCATATAGTAAAATTCGGTAATTTAGTATAACATGTAGAGATACTTATACTAAATATTGCAATCATACATGAATTCTTTGAACTAATACTTCGTTTAACTAAGGTAGATTTGCATAGAGATATGAGATTGAAATAGTTAAATAGGCTCAGTGAGAACTCAAAACGGGTAAATTGAGTACCATAGAAAAATTCTATCGAACACTATATTAGGCTTTTGAATCTTGAATTAGGACTTAAATGTGATCAATATGTGAAATTGTTCGTCCCTAATTTCCATCCATTATTTGAAATCTCAACCAATCTTGTGTTCATTTTAATTAAGTTAAACTGTTTAAATCAAAAATTCACATCAACGCATAACTCTTTGTTTACTTTCATCAAATAGGAGTTAGAAAAATCTAATTAAGTTCTAAAGTATAGTCCTCGTGGGAACGATAATCCGGACTCAAAGGTCCACTATATTACTTGTTACGATATCGTACACTTGCTATAAAAAAAAAAAAAACGCAACAAATCTCCTTCCAGTATGCAAGCACCTATTGTTATCCCCTCTCTTTTTCTTCAATTACTTGTTGACTAAAATCAGTTTTAATGCACTTTAATGCCCTAAATATGTGTTGAAATGAATTAATAAGAGTGCTAGACACTATAGTATAGAAAGAATACAATTCACAGAAACATTCATATTTTTGCTACTACTAAAAGAGAAATCCGCTTCAGATTTAGTTTTACTCCATTTTCCCTTTGATGAAAGAGAATGGCTAGGAATTCTTCATTCTCAAGAAGGTAGTTAGTTTACAAATTGAAATGGGAACTTTTATTTCAATACAAATGATAAGGTGGCCCATATTGAAATTTCAACAAAAAGTGGAACTGCAAGTATTGCTATGGAAAGTATAGGAAATAAGGTATGCCTACACATTAACTTGATTTTCTGGATGCCCTTTCACATATTCTTTTGTCGTAATATTAAAAGAAAAATCGATCTCATTTTCATCTATTAATTTGCTTATGCTCCTACGCCGTGTGCTCGTAGAACAAAAGATTTTGAATCATGAGCCCTCTTTTCCTTTTTTTTTTTTCGCCCCTTTCTTGGACTTAGAATATATTAACAATTTACCATGCCTCAACAAATTAATACCTAGTTGTGGTAAGCCATAGCTTTCCTTTTGAATTCATTTTCTCTTGGAAGAAAATATAATAATTTCTTGCCTTCCTCATCTTCACTCTTAATAATAACTCCACCCTCTGTGTTGGTAACACGTGACTGCAGTTTTCTGAGGCTAAATGGCGATTGAGTTAAACTACAATATAGATGATATAGATTCTAGTTTAGTAAGGCACACACCCAAAGATTTCGTAAGGTTTAAATGTGTTGTTTTAATGTCTTTTCTCTTCATTTTCTCTTCACCATAGTGGCATGCAAATATTATAACATGGCAGCAAATTAAAATCTCTTGTATTTTCTACACTCCTAGGTTTAGTAGATGTAAATTTGTCCTTTAATAGCTGATACTGAAAGTTGGTAAAGAGAGCCACTAATTTTCTGTTTGTGTATATATGGTGGCAATGGTGTATGTATTTGGTAAACATATCCAAAGAAAGAGAAATTGCAGTAGATTTAATGCAAATATTTGTTGCATTTCTTGTGGCTTCTATGTTTATGATGCTTGGAAACATGATTGAAAAAGATCACGTCTATCTACTTGTGCTTAGTTTTCTCTTGTAATCACTTTTATTATGTATTAAGATTAAGGTGTTTGGTTGTAGTTAAATCTACAATTTCTGTAAGTGTTTCTTAGGCTCAGTTCTCTTCTCATTTTGTTATGAACTTATTGTTGTATGCTTTTTGTGCCTGAAAATATATATTAGCACATGTGGTGAACATATACGTGCCAATTTTTCATTATAGCATCAAAATTTCCCAAATTAAGGTTGTTACTTGCGATGGAGTTGCCAATTTAAGAAAAATGGAAGAGTTACAATAAAAAATATACACAAGGCAGAAGATTCCAATCCTCAATTTTATTGCTGCCGGATCTTTTGAAATGAAAAGAAAAAATAAAAACTATTGTTGAAATTATTAATTTATTCATATTGAAGGGAAAACCGTAATGGTATACTTAATACGGTGATGGTTAAGAAACTTATAAAAGGCTTTCAGCTTCTACTTCGAATGACAATAAAAGAAATTAGATTCATTTCCCATTTCTATGGTGAATGACCAAAAATCTAAAAGTGTATATGTCATTTATGTTTTTCCTAATGATTTATGAATATTGTTTACACTCATCCAACATGGTTATAGAAAACAATCATCCTTCTCCTAAGATATTGTGCAATTGAAGTTAAATATAGTACGTGTTACGCAATTTTGTTAAAACAGGATATTTGATCCACTCATCTTGTTGTGTAGGTTGAATCATACCATAAATGGAGCCCAGATTTATTTTCCATGCAGATGACTCAGCAACCATCCTGTCAAGACTACTCTGCCCTTGCTTAACATCGTGCCAAAGCTCATAAACGGTCTTGTTCAGATCCGTGGATAGTCTGATCCATGGACTGTGGATTGAAAGTACCATCTGGTGCAGACTGATCAAAGGCCGGCTCATAATCAGCCCGAGTTTGGGCACCACCCACAACACAAACACACACGCCTAAATCAACACATCTGTTTGTTTCATTTTCGGTCCATTCCCTTCTGCTATTTCAATTGATATCATGAATAGATTTTGGTACACAACCCGCTATTTCTCTAAACTAATGATTTTTTCACAACCATTGGTGCCTTTCTTGATTTTAGTTCTATGTTTAACATAAATTTCTCTTTATACTGTAATAGGATGTACCAATGCGTGCTGATGCAAAGGAGAGGTTCATAGATTCAAAAGGTCCCAAATACTAAGAAAAAAAATCATGGACTTCTACATTTGCTCACAAAGCGCTGTCTTTGTTCCAGCATATTTTAGCTGTTTTTCCCAGATGAAAATGCGTCCACGAAAAGACAAACACTTGTTCAGGCCGAAAGAGATTATGTTTCTGGGAATGATTATGTTTCTCCATACATAGCTAACAAAATTCATTTTGCTTATTCTTGTTGTTGGGTTTTGATACCAAATGAATGCCAAGCGATGATGTAAACGTTGGATTAAATTGTTATCAATAACCAAGTCCAAAGGCTAAAATAATGTGGGTCATTAAAAGTAACTCAAACATTTAATGTTGCTCATGACCCGTATATATTATCTCTTGGATGACTTTGAATTTCGGCCCATTTAACATCTTTTATTGGTCCAACTAAAGCCTAACCTAGTCTATATATATGGCGTCTTTGCCTAGCCATTTTATGTGTGATTTGTGTGTTAGAAGGAGAATCGGCAGCCTTCTTGGAGAGAAAAAACTGGTGGCTTTCTTTGTGTTTTGGCCTCCATCTCGTGTTTCTTCCATTGTTTTTCTCATGCCTATGTGGCTTACAAATCATCATCATTATCATGTCCTTAGTTGATGAAATTGAGGAGCAACCGAGGTAACTATATTTGTTGTGGGTTGGAACTGTTTGGATTTGTTGGTTGGTAGAAAAAGGTAATGTGAAACTGATCCCGGAAAATACCGTTTTGACGACCCTTGGAGCAAGCTTCCGCAACACTTGTTACAATAAAAGCTGAAACCAAATAGCGAAGATGCTCTCGAGGCTTAGTAAATGTTCTTTTGGGTTGTACTTCCAATGATCATGTTTTAGCTTCCTTTGCCACAAATGGAAAAGCATAAATGAAATGTTATGACTTTCATTTTCTGAATTTCCGATGCTTAGGGTTAGAGCCCTCGAAAGTGCTTACATTCTTCTAAAGTACTTACTTTGTTCTAAAAGAAGCACCTAGATGGTGAAGTTTGGCCTAGCCACATAGTTGTGCTTTATGCTCTTTTGCTTCTAGGCTTAGCTTAGGTCCGCTTAGGTTCATAATACCTCTATGCATGTCATTCCAGAGAATAAAAGTATGCTCTTAAGTCAACAAGCAAAAACAAAATGTTAATTCAATTTAAATAAATTGATTAACGATACTTATGTTAACACTATAATTTATTAATTGCACTATATTTTAATTGAAAAGAAAGTCTTCAATCTCTGCTCATTTTTTGTTTAGTTTGTGCCATCTTCAGTTTATTCTCAATCTACTAAATACGGAAAGTGCACTCTCATATTATATGAAATCAATGAAGCAATAATATTTGTGTTTCCTACATTTACTTCTTCATGACTCGTGAACTTTATGTCTTACATCAGTCGCATGTTGAACAATACGATCTCATTTATTTTCTCACTTAAGCAAGACTTTTCTTTCACAGATTTTTGTGATCAAATGAGATAACTGATTTGGCTGTATACAAATACTCATCTCAGATTCGAATTTCTCTCAAGAAAAAAATATTAAATGAAGTCATGCGCCCATCGACCACGCTGACATATTCCAAACATGAATGTATGCTCGCTATTTGGATTTGTGTCCAACTTCTTGAGTGATTTGACCATATTTAAACTTCCAACGTTCCAAGTCATCTCATATAATTTTTGAGAAGACATACATTCTTGCGTTCATATATTTATTTCCTTCATATTTTCCTTAGGCTTTAGGTTATTTAATAACATAACATCTCTCATCTAATTTATCGTGTTTAACTAAGAACCCAAGATCTCATCTACAACGTTAGAGATTATTTGGTCCATTAAATTCATGTTAACATGCAAAATCTACTGGAATTTTTATGTCCACTATGTTTAGTTTGATTATCACATGCCAATAATTTTTGGTTGGGATAATTAAAGATAAATATAATGAAAGCTCCAGTCACATAAATATATATGCAATTATTCAGAGTAAGTGGCTTTTCCACATCGAAACTCATAGTTCTGTATTACACAGAGTATTTTTCTATTTTATGTTGTACATAGATCATTTGCCTACTTGAAAAGATAACAAATTTGACAACCTGCAGTCATATATCAATGATTTTCAGGAACTTTCAGGAGATTTATGATGTAGAACAAACTTATGATGGTGTAATCCGAGTAGCTAATATTATTTTACATGACGAAGTATCAAGCTAGAAAATTTTGGCCTTAAGAGTCTCTATTAGGGTCTTACATGATAAAGTAGCCAATAATATTTCATTAGTTTTTCATTAGCATCCCCATAAACGATAGTATACCTTACATCAATATATACCAAACACTACTGTGCACTCGAATGACAACTTGATAATTGTCTATGAAAATATTAGCCTTTGTCAGTTACTTCGGATAAGAAAACCATGCAGCTAAGTCAACCTACGTAAAAACAAAAATTATCTCCAAATAAATAAATAAATAATTGCTTCTTCATGACAATAAACATGAGGCCCTCATCGCCAGCCGGGATGGATGTTTTCTAAGAGCTATCAAAAAGTCGTCTTTACCTACAATCTTTTTTAATGTTATTTCATTAGAGTTGGGTGTTTGTTACACGAGTTTAAAGATAAGGCAATCTAGTTAATGTCGTGCTATTTTGACCATCCTTTTTGAAGTTCATTCTCTGCTACAATATGATTTCATTTTATCACATTTTCACTCCTTTTTGTAGTCACATGCTCTGCTTCAATCTAGTTCAATGTTGAATAGGCAAATATGTATTCTTACCCTTTCTGGTTAAGTGTTTTTTTTTCCCCCTTTTAAGTCATGGTCATCTTGTCCTTTCATGCTTGCAGATTCCTTCCTCCCTCGGCATCGCATGCTGTAAGTGCCAATTTGAAGGCTTATTTGGGCGGACCTTATCGTACGTTTAGTTTGGTGCCAGTTGACACAAAAAGTTCTCATGGAAAAGATTTCAAGTAATATAAATTTCTTTTATATATACTTATTGTCCTTATACATTTACATTGTTTTTTTCATACTGATGGTTGGTACCTATGTTAGCAACAATACTCATGGCTGAAAAATAAAGATAACGAGGTGGAGAAGGAATGGAATACTGCCTCAGCTGGTCAACCGTGATATATATTTTGTTTGGCTCGAAAGAAGGCTAAGGAAAATAGTAGTCCGAAAATATAAATAATTGGATGGGATACGGACCACCGTGGATAAGTATGGAGCACTAGAATGAGATAATTAAGAAATAGCGGAGCAATGAAGAATGGAAGAAGTCTAAACTTGGCCATGATAACCGGATGACTATAAATTCAAGAAACTATCACCAAGTACACTGTTGGTTCAATAACAATTGCTGCCCGCAAGCTGAGACTCGTAATGTTTAACTTGGATGACTCAATTTCATAGATGATTGACATGTTATATATGAGTACCTTATTATATATATTATGTTAATTTCATACCAAAATTTCATTTGTTAGAAGAGCTTTTTCTGTCCATTTTTTGTTAGATGTGTTAAAAAAAGTATGTTCTAAATTTTATTTGGGAAAAATCAGCATGATCTGTCTGTATTTTCAGCTTCTTCTGTCTGAAATCAATTTGGAAAAAATCATCATGTTCTTTCTTTAGATTTAGCATGTTGTGTCTGAAATCAAGTTAGTAAAAACAGCATGTCTGTCTTTATATTCAGGATGTTCTGTCTTTATTTTTGGCATACTCTGTCTGAAAAATCAACATGATCTATCGAGAGAATAATCAGCTGTCCGTGACATTTAGCAAGGAAAGCTTGTGCAACTTAGAAGTCCTTGCACTATTAGATTTTGACTAATTCATCTTGTGTGCATCAATACTTTATGTATAATAATTAAATGCCAATTTTTGATCCACAACGTGATTGAGAAATCATGACTCAAATACGAGGAGTTTATATGCAGTATGCATGACAAGATGTTTGTTTATCTCTAATCAAGAATATTTTAAACTAAACTCTTCATTTAATGGTTGTTTTCAGCATTAGAAATTAGGCTAGCCACCTATTGCTTCACAGTTGATCAAAAGAAGGGAGAAGGACACTTTGTAGACAACATGTCACGAATTGTGTGGGTAAGTAGAAATAGATTCTATTTTGATTTAGACACTAGAATCTAAATTTCGTGTTATTAGCTAGCTAGCCCTAGAACTAAACTGTGGTTGAATTGGTTGTTTGTAATAATTTGATCTGGGTCTGATTTCCTATGAAAAATGGATTCCCTTCTTGGAGTTTTCATGGACTCATTATTTGCTCATCTACAATATTCCATAAGTTTACGCTAAAACTTCTGAGAAGTAACAGTGTCACCACTTAATTTGTTCTCCAATGTTTCTATATAATGTGGGTTTTCATAGGGTCTAACATATGTGTAACAATGAATTTAACACTGTATCTGAAGTTATATATTGTGGGTTTTCTTAAGGTCTGAAGAAATTTGATTGATTTTGTTGATAGCACTGTTCAATCCATTCTGATTCCTTGGCATTGATATTTGATGTAATATCGGTATCTAAAACTGATTGGTAATACACAAAACCAAACATGTTTTGTTGGCATTTGTATTGGAACCACACTTCTTATTAAGTCTGAAGAATATTAATGTGCCTGAGTTGAAGTTGCATGTTCCCCATGTTTTAAAGCTGATCTTTTGATCAAGACCGGTACTATTTACATGCCTTTTTGCTCTTTTTTTTTAAAGCATGATTAGGTGTAGGCTCTAGGCATACCGCTTCACAGTTGTTTGTCTTGTAGGAAAAATATGACACTGCAATTCAACTTGAAATTGACATTGATGCATGGTCTGAAGCAACTCAAGATCCTTGTAAGGGTGGTCGCTTGTATGGGCTTGGTATTCATCATCCTATTTTGCACAAAGTTCTCCTTGTGTTTCATATGATGGACATGCCGATTTTATTACTTTATAACAGGAATTTCTTTGTGCTTGCGAGAAGATAGATCTACGACTAAAAACGATGGATTACTTCAAAAAATGGAAGATGATAGGCGAGAAGAAGTCCATTGATTTCCAACAAACCATACTTCGGATGTTTGGGAGAAAGGAATGGATCACGAGATTAGTCATTCAAGCACAATGATCTTCAATGGTTGTACTTAGTAAATATTTATTTTATTTTTTTATAAAAAAATTACAATTGAAAGTGTGTAGAACTTCTTTTTCCAAATTGATCAAGTGTATATGTTTTTTGGTTTGGACTATGACACGAGGGGTATAATTTTAGTATTGACTTTCAAAAATGGAAGCAAAGTTAATTAATTTTGTGTATCTTTGAACATTGAATTCATGGAATGAAAATGTTTGCAATTTCGTATTTGTTTATT
>CAIGRN010095710.1:0-20581 GCA_903798345.1 Fraxinus anomala
CGAGGATGATGAACCCACTAATTATTTAGAAATAAAGTTAAGTGTTGACTTAAAAAAATGGCAAGATGCTATAGAGTTCGAGATGAACTTGATGTATGTAAACATAGTTTGACTTTGGTCGAGCTACCTGATGGGAATCCCAAATGGAAATAAATGAGTTTACAAGAAAAGAGGGTGACATGGATGGAAACATTTATATATACAAAGAAAGACTAGTAGCAAAAGATTACAAAGAAAATGTTTCTCAACTGAAACTATTTTGTTTCTCACACATAGACAAGCTTAAGTCCATTTGAATTTTACTTGCAATAGCTGCATACAATGACTATGAGATATGACAAATGAATGTCAAAATTGAATTTCTTAACGCAAACTTGCAAGCAGAAGTGTACATGTCACAATTAAAAGGTTTTGAATCCAACGATGCTAACAAAGTATGCAAATTTGATCAATCTATATATGGATTGAAGTAAGCCTCTACGAGCTAGAATCTTTCTTTGATGAGACAATAAAAAATCTGTTTTTATCAAAAATGAAAATGAACCTTGTGTTTACAAGAAGATTAGTGAAAGCACAGTCACATTTCTAATCTTATATGTATATGAAATATTGTTAATGGGAAACAACGTCCCTATACTTCAATCAGTGAAATTGTAGTTATCAAAGAATTTCTCCATGAAAGATATGGGAAAAGTATCTTATATCTTAAGAATCAAGATCTATAGAGATAGATATAGAAGATTACTTGACTTATCCTAATCTATATAGATAAAATTTAAAGAAAATTTTATATGCAGAAAATAAACTGAGAGCTCATTGATACATTGATTCTAACTTCTAGTTAGACTATGATGATAGCAAGTCTCTATCATGATACGAGTTTACTCTTAATAATAGAATGGTTAGTTGGAAAAGGTTCCAAACATAAAATAATTGCTGATTCAATAACAAAAGCCTAATACATCATTGTTTCGGAAGCATCACGAGTTGTGTTTTGGATCAAAAAGTTCATTAATCTTAGAGTAGTTCCTAATATTATTGATCCCATACCTTTGTATTGTGATAACAAGCCATCGTATAAGTGAAGGAACTAAGGTATCATTAATGATTCAAGTATGTGTTAAGGGGGGGTATTAACGAGTTCAAAATTGATAAGATTGCAAATTCATTGATAAAAAGTTGTTGCAACATAAATATGATCGTTATGCAAACTCTTATAGTATTAGATACATAAGTGATTGGATCTAATGCTAGTGGAAGTTTGTAATTCTCGTGTTTAAGATTCAATCGATTTTTTAGGGTAACACTTTTAATATGATTAATGCATTATTATTTATGGCAGATCTATTACTTATTTGAATTATTATTCTGACAAATTAAATTAATAGAATCCGTAGATTCAAGTTTTGATAACTTCTCAATTACAAGAAATTATGACTGTGATAAACAAATTACATATGACTAAATCTTAAATTATCCATTGTCATAAGTAATAATGATATATGCATATCATTATTATGGATAGATAACAAGATGTGACATTTCTTACTTATGAAGTGAGTAGTTGATCTAAAAAACTAAAATTGGTGACATTTAAATCGACACGTAGATATTTTGTTATAAGAACAAAACATTAGAGACACATTGGAGAAATTCCACGTGGAATTGACCATTTGACTTGAGGTAATCATATTGCCTTATAGAGGACAGTCACATATCATTATTATGGATAGATCAAAAGATGTGACATTTCTTACTTATGAAGTGAGTAGTTGATCTCAAAAAATAAAATTAGTGACATTTAAATCGATACGTAGATGTTTTGTTATAAAAACAAAACATTAGAGACACACTAGAGAAATTTCACATGAAATTGACCCATTGACTTGAGGTCATCATATTGCCTTATAGATGACAGTCATATTTTCATGATATTGTATGTTTCTTTGTCGAGAGTCATTACCACAACATTGTTCGGATATGTCAAGAATTATATAAAGTGTGAATGATCAATAGATGATAACGAACTCCTTGGCCAAGAATTATATAAAGTGTAAGAAATTATGATATATGTTTCATTCAGTTAAGTTGATAATGAAATATTTGGCCAACACGTGTTTATAAGTCGAAAACAGTATTTGACTAATATTGACTTAAAAGTCAGATGAAAGATATGATTGATAATCAAAATTGATACATATTCATATATCATAATTGATAGGATCATATTGATGAAGGGATTTAGTTTCACGAAAAATGAAAAAGTTTGGTTTTGTCATATACCACGTGATACTTTATTCCGTCACATGTATTGTCGTGACACATTACTAGATGTTAATATGGGACGATGAACGTAAATTAATTAATCTAGCAAGGTGAATTGATGATAAATTAAAAATGGTATTTTAATTTATCGTGTTTTGATTAGAGTAAAATAATAGTTCACGTCGCGATAGCGTGATCTAGAACCTAATAGATTTTACACAAAAACAAGAACTAGAAGAACTCTAATACTAATTAATTAATCGACAAGTGTTGAACATATGTAAAATTAATTAATTGAGTTGATTTTTAATTGACCCAATTTAATTAATTAGAAACTTATGGGTCAATCTTAATTAATTAGATTAACTAAATATTGGACCGACATGTTTAATGGGCAGGTCAAGCCCACTTAAACTTATATTAATAAGTTGTTAGAATTTAAAGAAATAATATAGATATTTATAATCTTGTTAGCACAAGAAAAGAAAAATTCAAATCTCTCATTCTTGTTCCCTTCTGTGAATTACCATTAGAATCTGGACAATGGTACAATTATGGTGTGCGAGATCGTGATTGTTCGTGTTCCAAAATTATCAAAGAAGGTTGTAAAATTTATTAAAGGTATAATTTTAATCACAGTTTCTATCTAAACACAAAGGAGATTTTTTTATGGTAATTGAAAATGTTCCAAATTTCGTTGTACATATATTAAGTAAATTCGCTACAAATCGACCTTTACCAAGATCCTCGAAATACAGTTTTCTTTTTGAAAAACTAGTTTAAGACCTCCAATGCAAATTTCACAATCTTTTGATTTTCTAACTTAGTTGAATTAGAATGCACAGCGCAAAATTCAAGTGGTTAATTAGGATGCTGGAATATAAATGTGTCTGCCACTATTACCTAAAAACAATTATATAACACAAGTACCAAATAAAATATTTGATTGCCTTGAACACATTTAAAGTGACGTGTTCATCCTAAACCTTAAAAATCAACTATCGTCGTTGAATATCAATAGAAGTGCAGATAGTAGCCGAAACATCTCCAAGATTAGTAGAATGTCTCAATCTTCTTTCATGTCCAACACAATTAAATTAATTGAAACAATAAATTTGTACACTTTAACCATAACGTCTTCTATAATTCTTCGAGGGTTTGTCATTGATTTGAGAGGTGCTACCTACTTTAATGTGGAGAGAAGAAATAGTGAGTGAAATAGTTATTGCAAGTTAGATGCGAAAAAAATAAGAAAAATATGCAATTTTTTACATGTGAGTATGTAAGCAGTGACAATATTGAAAAGCGCTGCAATTTCTGGCTTAATTTTAAGATCTAGATTTCCAGTGAGGTTGATTATCCTAGTTGAAGCTTGTACATTGTGAAATTCAGAATGTAGAAAGAATCATCACATATCAAATACTCCATTGCAAAAGCAACTTAAGTATAAGCACCATGGAGAAGAGATTGAATAATAAGTTAGGGGGATACATCTTGCGGGAGAGAAAGAAAATGACTGACCATTGAGGGTTAGGATAACCAATCTAAAATTTTATAGTCATTGAATTGATTATTCTCACACACATCGATCAAGTATTGGATAAGTAAAAATTATTTTGATAACTATACTTAGAAAACTTTATAAACTTTTCAAGATATTTCAAAAATGTGAGACAAGATGGTATGTTATCCAGTGTATTGATTTTTATTTTACTCCGGACGAACAAGAATTTACATTTGGAGGTATTTGATTAATGTGTTTTACACACTTATTCATTCTATTAGACTTGATAAATTATTTCCAATCAAGCATATTTGTACCTAATTTAGTATAATTTTTTGAATTATTAGAAAATATCGGATTTACATGTAATTGGCACAAAAAAAAGAGAGAGACAATTTTAAGCTAATTTGAAGTTAGTTCAAAACAATTAAAGAGTAGTCCAATTGCCCGAGAGTGACAAGAAGTATTAATAGAGAAACTAAAGGAAATCACAAGTTTTGGGAGCTAAATTTAACATTTGAAAAGTTTAAGAAATAATTTGTAAATGCGAAACTTGCAGAGGACCAATATCAGAACTTTTGAAAGTCGTGGCATCAAAGTTGAAGATTTGGATGAAAAAGGTCCAAATCCAGATAAAAAACTTAAAGGAAGGATCAAACTCATATGAATATCTGAAAATTGGGGCCAAATCACAACAATATGAAAGTTGAGGAATGTAACTTGGACATGTTGAAGAGGAAGAAAAAGTTAAACCCTTGCGATCACAATGTTTGAACCTTGTGACATCAAGAAAGGATATGGCAAGCAACCTGGTGTTTGAGTTTGAACCAAGCAATTGCAAGACTTTGAACCATGCGATCGCGTGGTTATATGAGGCAAGCCAGATTTTGTCTCCTACTCTAATTAGACTTCTATAACGAATGAGGATTTAACCCTAATTTTACCTTAATCATGGGATTATAAAATGGAGATTTCTCTAGCATTCAGAGAATTATTCGATTCAAACAATGTATGCCAGCCAGACTGTTGTGCGCCAATCAGTCAGTCAGACACACTACGCTAATTGTAGCAAGTAGACATATCCTATTGTTCTACATGAATTAATCAAATACAAAAATAAATAAGTAAGGACACCAGATATAAACCCCTAAGGAAAATGGGCTCCCATGCCACGGGTAAAATAATTCATTATCAAACAATAAAAAGTATAATAGTCACGGTTTTATAATTTCGAAAAATTAACAAATAACAATCAACAGAAATGTTAAGAACAACTCCCTTGTTTCATTCGTTTTTGACTTGTTGAAGAAGTAGAATCAAATACTCCATTCTTGACTTTATCACCACTTCATTATTGTATTCAGCTAACCGCCTCTTGGATTAAGATTCATCAATCTTAACTCATGCCAATAGTTTGATCTTTAAATATGATTAAATCATTTATGCTCAGCTTTGTTTTCTTCAATAACGATTGAAGAACACGTTTTTGCTATGAGATTATTCAATCATGCACATCACTGGTTGAACTTGCTATGGAATGACATAACTCATCGTTGCCAGGATTTTGTTCTCTCAACAGCTGGGGTCTTGCTCCTTGAAGTCTTGCCCTACTTATGTAGAAGTGTTTCCAAGTTATAAGATCATCTTATTTATAATTGAACAATACTACATGATAAGAATATATTAGAATCCAATTAGATATTATCTGATATGGTAATAAATAAACTTAAGAAAAGTTTAATACTTAAAGCAATCTTTCTTTAAATTTAAATGCTTACCCTGTCAAATAATATCTAGGATGACACCAAATAAAATTTGTGTTGGCTGCAATAAGGAAAGCGCAGATTGCACTCAGTTTATATCAATGAAACCCTAAAATGCGCAGCCACAGAGATTTGTTGAAAATTGTACAATCAGTAAAAACTGACTACCTTCTTGGACCGCATCTTGTTATTCATGTTTTTATCAGATGTCCTATACTTTTAAAAATCATTCTATATTATGCAAGTCAATAAAATATTAATGCGTAAAAATATAAAGTATATTGTTTCCTACAATCTCCCTCTTTGACTTAGTTTAATTTGAAAAACTTCTTTTGAATTTTTAATGTCATGTTTGTGAGTGTTTATTTGGAGTGTTTTCAAGATGATGCGTACGAGTTACTCCCCCTTAGTTAGTTCTTTCATATACACACACAACTTCCCTTAACTCACACATTCTGAAAATCGTGAATCAAATCAATATTGCGTAGTGTGCAGGCCCATATAAAACTATTAGACGTGCATGAAGATAATAATCGTGATATAGAGCAATACAACTGCACACCAAAAAGTTTATCACACTTAGCAAAATCAACTATCCTACATACTGTGTATAGTTTCATTATTTTTTTTATCACCAATTACAATCCAAAAACTCATACTCCCCTTTTTTTCGAAATTGAAAGGCCCACTATTAAGGTAAGAGAGAAAATATACCAACCAACCACAAGTGTATCAAACATATAGTTATCCAATGTGCGTATTGAAGGTTCAAGAATGACTAATCAAGAGTGGGGTGAATTGGTTTTTCAAAACTTTTTCGTAAAACTAATAATAAATACAAGCAAGTACGAAGCAAATAGATAAATCCAAGCAGCAAGTGCAATAAGTAAGAGAGATAGGAAGATGATGTAAATGATATAATTATGGAGGTTCGATCCAAAATAATGATCTACGTCTTCCGTTACCAAGCTCTCCACCACGATCAAGGCTTTTTTACTAATTTGATTGACTTATGGTGCAATTCAACCATTTACAATGCTTCTGGTAATTTACAAATAAGGAGCACAGATCCTTATACAACGTTGAGCTTTACGGGACCTCAACACGACTCACAAATTTAATAGAAGAGTGATTTTACAATTGAAACTTCTCTCTTAATAAGTGATATAATCAAATTAAGTACCAAGAGAGAAATAGACTAACACTTTAGTAGATAGCAATGAATGAAACTCAAGTATTAGGTGAGAAAAACTTTGATAAGTAAATTGATTTTCAAAAGTTAATTCAATAAAAATATTTCAAAATAAATGATTTGATAAAGATGAAACAATGTAGCTTTGCTTTAAGAATATCTTAAATAAATGCTCTTAAAAGTGTTATATTTAATGTAAAGTGAAGTGGTATTAATAGCAGTCAAAACAATAAAAATTTCTGTCCAATCGGACGACCCTACAAGACGTCCGCCACTGAACCGGACGACTGAACTAGCCGTTGTGTGTAAGATATCAGAACGGTTAGAATTTTGACCGTTGCGCCACCGGACGACCACCAAGACAAAAAAATTTTGGATTTTCTTTTTCCTGATTATTTTAACAAATGTAGGCTCTTGACGAACGTATTAACTTATCTTTTCAAAAATGAGTGTCAATGATAAAAGATCTAAAAATCAAGTGAAAATTTTTGTTATATCGAAAATTATTTTTATGCGAGTGTTTTAATGAAAAGTTTATCTCATGCATAAAAAATTAACTTACGAGCTTTTGGTGATTCATTGCTAAAAATTAAAGCATTTTACCTTTACATATGTATTCAAAGTATCTAAGTGTAATGTCTTCAAAGAACGTTTGATTTGTCGTGAATGCTTCGATTGATTTGACGTGATTGCTCGGCTTTCATCTCGTTTTTCATGATCATAAGTTGCGAGTCTTTTAGTAGCAATCCTTTTGTCTTCAATTAATCAATTTTGCAACAATAGTTATAAATATTTGAAATCAATTGTTAGAGATAAAACAATTTGTTTATTATAATCAAAACACGAGATCAATCATAGGTCAAAATTTTTTTTCTTTTTGACAAACAAGATGATTTGCAGAATATGATTGAGCAATTGATATACATTATAAATTTATCATGCAATTTTTATTCCCTCTGTCTTTTACAAAATGATAACCATACATTTGTATTCCCCATTTTTCATATATTCCAAGCATATTGTCAAATCAAATCATGCATAATCATCTTACCGCATTTTTTCCCCTTTAACATAAGTAAAAAGCATAAGACAAAACATGGATCACAAAATAACCATAGCATTGAGCATAAAGACAGAAACGATGTCCAGAAACCATCAAAAAGGGCTAAACGAAGTAAGAGTGTATATAAGTCATAGAAACATAAAAACATATCCAAAATAGCAACAAAATCGATGACTACGGCTTCGAAGGAGGCGGTGAAGGAAAATGTACATAGAAGTGAGCGTTGAAGGCAGTTTACTTAGCATACATTGGCACCTGTTGAGCTTGAATAACATCTTGTTGAGCTTGTATGGCGTCTTGTTGAACTTGCAACTCACAAAGCATGCCACCAAGGCCATCAACCGATGATGTAAGAGAATCGATGCGGCTATTGAGAAGACTGTAGTGATACTCGGTAAATGTAAAGCTACCAACTGAAGAACGAGGAACACTAGAGGCAGGAACATCATGAGGAGGATGCAGAACTTGTGGTATGTCATCAGTATCAACATCAGCATCGTCATCCTTATCTCCTTCAAATGGTAGTGTTGATGGACCCAAGGTGGGGTTGAACGCTTTTGTGTGTGCCATTCATTGACCATGTTCTTTTACTATTTTCATTCATTTAAGGGTTTGGATGTTGATAGTGTCAGTAGGGTGAAGTTTAACAAATGTTTCATTGTGTAGTGGAATATCAAAGTGTTTAAAAAATTTTGTAATAAGCATTCCGTAAGGTAAAGCTTTAAGATGATGCGTGGAATGCACAAGTTTCATGAGACGTAATGCAATAGTGGAAAATCTAGTTTTCGCCCAACAAGAAAGGAGTTGAGAATAAAAAGATAAAAAAAGTTCACTTTATCTCGATGACCCTTTCGAGGAAGAATAACATATGCAATCATATTTTGTAAAACTTTACATGGAAGTGTTAATTGATTTGTACTAAATTTTGTGATATTTTCGAAATCTTCTCGGTTACCCGACGACATGCTTCGAAGGGGTCATACCCTTCTAAATTGGGATAAATTTTGTGAAGAAAAATTTGAGTATCACATGGTTCAAGCTCAAGAATATCACGAATGATAGCTTTGTAGACATGAAATCTCATTTGAGCATGGAGTACTAACTCTATTTTTATAAAATTCTTTCATACGGCGATTATATACATGTTCTTTTAGAGTAACAATAAATACCAACCCTATGTTTTCAAAAACTCTTCGATATGAAATGAGGTGCTTCAATTGTAAAATCGGGAAAATTGACATTTTTACCTATTAAAATGGGAGATTTTTCAAATGGGTTGGCCGGCACCTCGGGTTCTATGTCGAATTCTTCATCGGATGAATGTGGTGGAAACCGTCTCATGGTGCCTTGAGTCTTTTGCCCATTCTTTTGGATCCCGACATTGTAGAAAAGTAACGAGGTAGAGAAGAATTGAGGAGGAAGAAGAAGAATGAATCAAGTTCCAGGGTTTCGAAGTTTTTGGGAAAATTTGGAATGAATTGGATGAAAGTTTGAATTTTAAAAGAATTTGAAGTGTAGAGGTAATGGGTTTTTAATTTTGAGGAGTAATTAATTATTTGAGTGGGAAGAATGAAGAAAAGAGATGAGATTTAGGAAGAAAATTGAGAGAAAAATGGAAAAGAATGGGTTTGGTTTCGTGAAAAGAGGAGTTATATCCGCATTGTACCGAACGTCCGGTAGACAGAGCTAAAATTCTTTGTCAAATCGGACAGGGTTACCGAATGTCCGGTTCACTCGTCCGATCCCCTCATTTTTCCTTTTTTTATATAATACCACATATAGAAGAAAACTTAGTTGAGCACTTCTGATTCATCAATGAAACTAAGCCTTGTCGAATATGTGAGCATCGATCAAGTGCAAGAGATTTAGTGAAGATATCGACCAATTAATTCTTCGTGTTTATAAATTCTAACACGATATCTTTCTTTTGTGTGTGATATCTTAGGAAGTGTCTATTTTCAATGTGTTTAGTTCAAGAGTGCAAAATGGGATTTTTAGACAAATTTATGGCACTAGTATCATCACACATGATAGGTGTATGATCAAAAGATAGTGATAATCACTAAGAGTTTGCTTCTTCCATAACACTTGGGCACAAAAATTCGCGGCCGAGATGTATTCGGCTTTGGCGATTGATATTGCGACAAAATTTTGTTTCTTGCTAGACAATGACATAAGTGCAAAGCCTAGAAAATGATAAGTTCTGCTAGTGCTTTTGCGATCAATTGTACAACCGGCTCAATCAGCATCCGAATAACTAAAAAGATCAATATGAGTGTCTTTTGATTCCAAAACCCTAGGGTTCTAGTTCCACTAAGATATTTAAAAATTTATTTTACGGCACTAAGAGAAGATTTTTTAGGACTTGATTGAAATCTAGCACATTAACACAAACTAAACATGACTAGGTCTGCTAGCATTTAAGTAAAGAAGGACTCCAATCATACCTCGATATTTTGTGACACCCACACAAGTACCTTGATAATCCTTATCTAATTTTACGGATATACTCATGGGAGTATTCATAGGCTTCAAGTTATCCATTTCGAATCTCCTGAGCATGTCCGAAATATACTTATTTTGATCGATGAATATACCATCTCTAGTTTGCTTAATTTGGAAGTTCTCCCATCATACTCATTTCAATTCCATACTCATGTATTTTGAGAATTCTTCACAAACATGGATATTAGTAGCACCAAATATAATGTCATCAACATAGATTTGAACAATAATCATATTATTCTTTTGAGTTTTGACAAATAGGGTAGTATCTGCTTTTCCTATTAAAAAATCATTTAAAAGTATAAATTTGTTCAATTTTTCATACCAAGCCCTTGGAGCATGTTTTAAACCAAAAAAATCTTTTCTAAATTTGAAAACATAGTTCGGATACTTGTGATATTTAAAGTCGAGCGGTTACTCGACAAAAACTTCTTCTTGAATGAAACCATTAAGAAATGCACTTTTGAAATCCATTTGATAAATAGTAAATTCTTTATAACAAGCAAATCTTAGAAGCCTGGGAATAGATTCTAGTCTAGCGATCGGTGCAAAAGTTTCCTCAAAATCAATACCTTCTTGATTGTAACCTTGTGCCACTAATCTGGCATTGTTACACACAATAATTCCATTTTCGTCTCTTTTATTTCTAAAAATCCATTTTGTACCAATGACGGTTTGATTATGTAGTCTAATGACTAAATCTAAAATATGATTTATTTCAAACTATTTTAGTTCTTCTTGCATGGCTAGAATCCAAGACTTATCAAACTCGGATTCCTTAAAATTCTTTGGTTCAATTTGTGAGATGAAAGTACACCTATTTAGGTGATTCCTAGTAGAAGCTCTAGTAGTAATACCTTTAAATAGATCACCAATAATGAGGTTTTTTGGGTGAGAGGGAACAAACCTCGATTCTTTTGGTAGAGTGAGATCATTTGACGCTTCGGTAGGTTCTACTTCACTTGATTGAACGTTTGCTTCTCCCATGTGTTTTTCTTTATCCTTGCTTTGGTCTTGAATGTTCATTTGTTGCATAGATTCTTCAACGACTAGAGTTCTTTTGTTAAAGACTATAAGTTTTTCTAGTCTATGAGTAACCTAGAAAGATCCCGATATTGGATTTTGGATTAAAAATTTCCAAATTTTCTTTTGTGTTTAAAATAAAGCATTTACATTGAAAAACTTTAATATAGTCAATGTTTGAAATTCTATTTTTTCAAAGCTCATAGGGGTTTTAGTTTGACTAACTAAAACCCTATTTACAATATATCAAGCGGCGTTGAAGATTTTGGCCCNGTTCTAGGAGCCGAGAAGTTATGTTATCCATTTTCATTGCAAAATTCGTCAAAAGCAAGATTATCAAATTCTCCACCATGATCACTTCTAATAGTTATAATAGAGTATCATTTTTCATTTTGAAACTTTTTGCAAAAATGTTTGAATGAATTCATGGCTTCATCTTTGAGGTTTAAAAAAAGAACCTAAGTGAATTTAGAGAAGTCATCGATAATGACGAAGGCATAATGTTTTCCACCCAAACAGCGGTTCTTGAAGGTCTAAAAATATCTATGTGGAGTAGTTGAAGGGGTTTTGTGGTCGAAGAATATAGTTTAGGTTTAAATGAACTTTTTACTTGTTGACCAAATTGACAAGCATCACAAATTTTATCTTTATCAAACTTTAAATTTAGTAGACCTTTGACAAAACAATTTTTGAAAATTTTTGAAGAAAATGTATGCTAACATGGCCTAATTTCCTATGCTATAACCAAGTATCCTCATTAAAACTTGATAAATATTTTTCGTCATTTTCAAATTCGATATTTATAATATACAGATCCTTGATACGGCTCTTATAAACATTACCTTTTTTGATGTAGTATTTTTAATAAGACATCTAGAAGAATCTAATTCAATATGATAATTTTTATTACATAATTGACTAATACTAAGGAAATTATGTTTGAGATTATAAACTAATAAAGTTTTCAATAGAAGGAGAAGAATGATTACCAATGTTTTCAATTCCAATAATTTTTTCCTTTTGTATTATCTCTGAATGTGACATGACCTTCATCCTTTACTTTGAAGTTTGATAGTATCGTTCTATCCCCGATCAAGTGTTTGAGCATCCGCTATCCAAGAACCATTTGCTCTTCATCTTCTTTGGTTCCTACAAAAATAATTCAATTTTTTATTTTTGCTACCTATTCAAGTTTGGGTCCTTGGTAGTTAGTTTTAGTAGATTCTCAAATCCACTTATTTTTTCTTTCAAAGTGTAGCTTCTTTTTGGTTAGACAATTATATTCAATATGTCCATCTTTATTTCAAAAATTACATATGGTTTTTGAAGGAGTGTTTGAAGGTTTGACAAATAAATTTTTGAAAGATCTTTGTTTTAAAGATGGTTTGTATCCAATTCTTCATTGATCAAAAACATACTTTTGATCACAAAGCATTAAATCAAAAAAATTTCTTACCTTGAGTGAATTTACAAATAATTTTAGTTAAGTCTTCAACTTTTTCTTTCAAGGAAGAATTTTATTTAATCAATAAGTTATGATCAACATTTTCTTTTGGGTTTCTCAAATTTTCTTCATTTCTTCTTTCAATAAATAGTGTTTTTTTTAAAAAATATAGTGATTAAGAGCAAGTTTTTCAAAGTCCTCAACAATTTCATCATAAGAAGTAGATAAATCATCATATGAACATTTTCAATAGAGTTTACTTCATCTTCAATTGTCATGAAGCACATATTGACGATTTCTTCTTGAGTATCACTGTCATCATGATCATCATCATCTCTTTCATCCCATGTTGCTTGAAATGCATTTTTCTTGATATTTTTCTTATTGTTTAGGCATTCGGTTATCTTGTGATTGGGTTGACAATCATAGCAAATGATTTTCTTGCTCATTTTTTCACCATTTTCATCTCTCATTTGGAATATTCAATTGCTTTTAAATCCTCTACATTTTTTGACAAGAAGGACTAGATCATCGAGCTCTTCATCACTCATATTTTCACTTGTAGTTCCTTCTTTAATTGTCGATTTGAAAGTGATTTGGTGCTTGGGATGCTCTTTTGATTCCTCTTTGCTTTTCCTCGTTTTCTACTTAGTTTCAGCATTGTTGAGATCGTATGTCATCAATGTGCCATATAATTTTTTCAAAAGATATGAGTTGATATCTTTGGTATTTTCTCTCAACATCCTAAATGGGTTCCATTCTTCCGATAGTAACCTGAGCATTTTACTTACAAGTTCGTCGTTAGTAAATTTTTGATCAAACCCTTTGAGACCAATTACAATATTGGTGAAACGAGTAATCATGTCAACAATAGGTTCGTTTTGTTTCATGAAGAAGTTTTCAAATTCTTTTATCAATAGATTAATTTTAGTTTCCTTTACTTTAGTGCCAACATGAGAAACCAAGAGATTAATTTTAGTTTCCTTCACTTTACTAGTACCAACATGAGTAACTTCCAATGCATGCCAAATGTCATATGCGGAATCACACGCGCTAATATGATTAAACCCATTTTTATCTAAGGCGCAATAAAATAGATTTTTTGCTTTAGCATTCAAGGAAATTTTCTTTGAGAAAGTCTATGTGTACAGAAAAAAACACACAGAAAGCATACAGAATACACACATATAGGTGGGTCCCCTTTTTTTTGGCAATATTTAATTCACATGGGGCCTATCCCCATGTGAGTATTTGTATTTTTTCTATATGAATTTTTTTGTAAAAGCAGAAAAAATCATTTTCTTTTCTCATCTTCATCACATTCCTTTCTAGATTTTGGAATGGTTTTATCGAGTTGGCCACCAATTTTGATAGTCTTGGAAGGCACATAAGGACTATATTCAATTACTTCCCAAATATTATAATCTGTTAATTGAATGTATATCATCATGCTAGCTTTCTAATAATTATAATGCGTTCCATCAAAGAAGGGATGGTGATTAGTAGAATGCCCCTCAAGATTTTAAAGATTGTAGTTAGCCATTGCTCAAGATTGTAGAATCTTAATTTTAAATTGAGCACCTAGCTCTGATACCAATTGAAGGTCCAAGAATTGTTAACCAAGAGGGGGTGAATTGATTATTTAAATTTTTTTGTAAAATTAATATAAATACAATCAAGTACGAATGAAATAGACAAATCCAAGTAGTAAGTGCAATAAGTAAGAGAGAAAAGTGAAGATGATGCAAACGATATAATTATGGAGGTTCGATACAAAGTAATGATCTACGTCCTCTGTTATTGAGCTCTCCGCCATGAGCAATGCCTTTTCACTATATTGATTGACTTATGGTGTAATCCAACCCTTTACAATACTTTCGGCGGTTTACAAATAAGGAGCACCGATCTTTATATAACTTTGAGTTTAACGAGACCTCAACACGACCCATAAATTTAATAGAAGAGTGATTTTACAATTGAAATTTCTCTCTTAATAAGTGATATAATCAAATTAAGTACCAAGAGAGAAATAGACTAACACTTATATGTATAGCAATGAATGAAGTTCAAGTATTAGGTAAGAAAAACTTTGACAAGTAGAATGATTTTCAAAAGTTAATTCAATCAAATATTTTTCAAAATAAATGATTTGATAAAGATATAACAATGTAGTTTTACTTTATGAATATCTCAAATAAATACTCTTAAAAGTATTATATTGAATGTAGAGTGAAGTGATATTTATAGCAGTCAAAACGCCAAAAGTTTTGCCCAATCGGACGACCGCCACTGAATCGGATGACTAAACTAGCCGTTGTGCGTCAAAAATTAGAACGGTTAGAATTTTGACCGTTGCACCATCGGATGTCTGCCAAGACAGGAAAATTTCAAATTTTCCTTTTCTTGATTGTTTTAACAAGTATAGGCTCTTGAGGAACATATTCACGTATCTTTTCCAAAATTAGTGTCAATGATAAACGATTTAAAAATCAAATGAAGATTTTTGTTACATCGAAAATCATTTTTGTGCGAGGGTTTTTATGAAAAGTTTATCTCGTGCATGAAAATATAACTTACGAGCTTTGGTGATTTATTACTAAGAATTAAAATATTTTACCTTTACATATGTATCCAAAGCATCTAAGTGTAATGTCTTCAAAAAATGCTTGATTTGTCGTGAATGCTTCGATTGATTTGATGTGATTGCTCGGCTTCCATCTCGTTTTTCATGATCATAAATTGTGAGTCTTTTGGTAGCAATCCTTTTGTCTTCAATTAATCAATTTTGCTACAATAGCTATAAAGACTTGAATTCGATTATTAGAGATAAAACAATTTGTTTGTTATAAAACGAGATCAACCATAGGTCAACTGGTATATCCCAAATTAACATATGAAGTCATACATCACCATCAAATAGTTAGAACAAATTTTAAGAGTTAAAAGGACAAAAACCAGCTCATCACCACCTCTTAGGCATTTTAAAATCGGGTGTTATTAGATCACCACCACGCTTGCAATATGCAATAGGTGCTGGAGATGGAGTGGCTTCATTCTGACCGTGAGGAGGTAAGGTAGAACATTGTGCTTCTGGTACTCCTGGACGAGGACTGATAGTGGCAGCCTGCGCAGTACCTACTCTTGCTAGTTAATCTGAGTCTAAGAATACATGTCCTAGCACATATTCCGGAAAACCTAGAGTAATTTTTAGCCAGGCAGTCCTGATTCGCTCATCACTAAGATCAAACATTCCATGAGCTTGGGCATAACCTTGAATCATAAAAAAACTTTTGGGTTGTTAAGAAAATTTGGCCAACATGTTTTTTGACCTCCTTGAGATGACTCCCTGTGTGTCCAACTATTCAGAATGTTCCTGTGTTGGGAACCTGGGAAAAGAAATTGGAATACCGTACAAACTAGCATACTCATGCACTCCTAAGGTAGGAATGGATGAGGAATATATATCAGAGGTTAGATAAGGTATCCCTAAGTCAGTTAAGAAGTGGTGAATCAGTTTAGGGTAAGGAAGTTTACACTAGTTGGCTCTCCTTGGCCCCTCGTAGATAATTCTGTCAAAGAACAGCTTGATTAAGTCCATCCCATCCTTAGTTCCTAGCTTAAACAACAATACTGTACGCTCAAGGGACAAATCAAAGTAGTGAGTAAAAGGGTCCAGGTAGTGAATCAGAATATTGAAGATAATGGAATTTTTGAGCAAAGAGGAAGAGTGAAAAAAAAAATGATCAGAACATTACCATGCCATTACCGACTGCCATCAAATATATTATAAAAGTTTCTACCATACTTCTAGTCAACAACTTCATACCAACTACCACCTTACTTGTTGACACGACAAGCCATGCTCTGGTAGATATTTAAATCACCAAAAAATAGACATTACGTGGACAGATTTAATACATATGATTGCTACAAAATGTGACAGTAAANTACCATACTTCTAGTCAACAACTTCATACCAACTACCACCTTACTTGTTGACACGACAAGCCATGCTCTGGTAGATATTTAAATCACCAAAAAATAGACATTACGTGGACAGATTTAATACATATGATTGCTACAAAATGTGACAGTAAAAGTGACACTAAATATCAATACTTCTCATTGACACTTTTACTGGAAGCACCAAGATTTTTCCTCAATGTTTCAAACCTTCATTTGGACAACGACTTGGTAAGAATATCAGCATTTTGATCTTCAGCATTGCAGTGCACCAGCTTCACTTCACAATTCTCTTGTGCTTGCCTAATTGCATGATGCTTGATCTTGATGTGCTTTGTTCTTCCATGAAACACTGAATTTTTAACCATTGCAACGACTGATTGATTATCATAATAAACGACAGTTGCATTAGCTTGTTTGTGATTAAGATCCTCCAACACTTTACTTAACCAGACTGCTTGATTGGTGGTCTCTGATGCAACTATATACTCTGCCTCTGCTGTTGATTGAGCCATCGTTTTTTGTTTTATTGTGTTCCAGCAAACTAGATTTGATCCTATATAAAATGCATAACCAGAGGTGCTCTTCATATCATCCAAAGATCCAGCCCAATCACTGTCAGTATAACCAATTAAATTCAAGGTTTCTGACCTTCTAAACCAGATTTCCATTTCAGTATTCCCTCTAATGTATCTTAGGTTCTTGCCTGAATCTAGAAATCAAATTTATAGCAAAAGTAATGTCTGGCCTTGTGATTGTTAGATACATTAGGCATCCAACCAAACTTCTATATACTTTCTCATCTGTTTTCTTGCTTCCATCATCCTTCACCAGCTTTAACTTTTGAACAAGACGAGTACTTACTGGTTTGCAATTTTCCATGCTGAATTTCTTCAAAAATCTCCTTGGCATACCTCATTTGACATACAAAGAAACCTTCTTTTGATTGATTTATTTCCATCCCAAGAAAATACTTCATTTCTCCCAAATCTGTCATTTCAAATGCCATCATCATTTCATCTTTCAATTTGTCAATTAAAGTTTGATTGCTACCGATTATTAGAAAATCATCAACATACAATGAGATGATAATAACATCTTTCTCCACTTGCTTTATATAAAGTATTTGCTCATTAACACTCTTGATGAAGCTAAAGCAGTTCAAATATTCATCGAACCTGCTGTACCAGGCTCATAGAGCCTGCTTCAAGCCATACAATGCCTTCTTCAATAGATATACCTTATTTTCTTTTCTAGCCACCAGAAAACCATCTAGTTGATCAACATAAATTTCCTCATTTAAGTAACCATTTAAGAAGGCTGACTTAACATCAAATTGATGAATTTTCAAGCTTATTTGAACAACAATGACAAGCAATAATCTAATGGTTTCATACTTGGCAACAGGAGAAAATGTGTCACTATAGTCAATGCCATATTGCTGAGCATATCCCTTCATAACCAACCTAGCTTTTAACTTGTTGATTGATCCATCTGAGTTTAGTTTGGTCTTATACACCAAGTTAACTCTGATTACATTTTTATCTCTCTATCAACCAACTCCAAGGTTCCATTCTTTTCTATCATACTCAGCTCTTACTTCATTGCAACCATCCAACCATGTGAATTCACTGACTCATTGAAGTTTGAAGGCTACAACACTACTAAATTAAATCGGGCATAAACATCAGCACTAGACCTGGTTCTCAGTACTTAATTTTCAGAATCAGAATCAATGTCTTGTTCTGGTTCATCTTCATTGATAATGTCATCATTTTCTTGAGTTAACAGCCTTGTAATTTGCAATTTATCCAAGATATTTTCTTCCCAATTCTATGAAGAATCTTCACCAACCTTAATATTTCTGCTGGACATGATTTTCGTGGTTTGAGGATTATAAACTCTGTATCCTTTATCATTATCACAATAGCCAATCAAAACTCCAAGTTCTACCTTTGAACTCAGTTTATCCCTTTTGGCATCAGGTGTATGAGTATAACATATACTCCTAAACAATCTCAAATGTGAGACATTTGGCTTAACTCCATACCATGATTCAAAAGGAGTTAACTTGTTTAAAGCCTTTGTAGGCAATCTATTGAAGAGATAGGTTGCTGTATTCACAGCTTCAGCCCAAAAATCCTTTGGAACATTCTTCTCAATCATTAAACGCCTAGCCATCTCCATCAAGGTCCTATTCTTTCTCTCATACACTCCATTTTCCTGAGGTGTGTTAGGAATTGTCAATTGATGTTTGATTCCAACAACATCACAGAGCTTGTCAAACTGATCACACTTATACTCAGTTCCATTGTTTGTCCTGATGGCCTTAATTTTGCAATTGCTCTCATTTTCTACTAGATTTTTAAATTTTTGAAACACACCAGTAACCTCAGACTTCATTTTCAAGAAATACACACAACACATCCTTGTTAAATCATCAATGAAGAGTACAAAATACCTACTGCCATTCAGTGTCTGAGTTCTCATTGGACCACATACATCGAGTGGATTAAATCCAGTTTTTTTGTGGAACTTCTTGACTGGTTTTTAGGAAATGAAAGCATAGTTTGTTTTGCCCGTTGACACACATCACACACACAGGCTTCATCACTTATGTCAAGCATATTTTCAACAAGCTCTAATTTGTACAAATGCTTGAGTGATGTGTAATTTGCATGACCAAACCGTTTGTGCCAAAACTACTTTGGTACTAGTGAATGCATGAGAGGTCATATTCTTCTATTCTAAAGGAAAACTTCTTTGCCTCATTTCAACTGACATTAACTCATTTCCATTTGGATCAAATATAGTGCAACCACTATCCTTAAATATCAAAGTGTAATTCTTCTCAATCAATTGACCCACACTTACTAAATTTTGATCAATATCTGGCACATAAAGTACATCAAGAATATGATTGATACCTGTAGGAGTTTGCACAACAATCACACCAATTCCTTCTACTTTCACATAATCACCATTGCCAACCTTCACCTTTGACTTGTATGTCTTGTTTAGTTCAACAAAGATGCTGGAATCTGAAGCCATATGATGAGTGCAACCACTGTCCAGTAGCTAAGTTCCAATTTCAATACTCATCTTGTGAATTGCTGCTGTAAATAGATGCTCTTCCTGCTGAACTTGTAGCTGATTTTCAGCAACCCATGCCTGCTGATGTAATGCCTTCTCCTTCCGATTTTTACACACCTTTTGAACATGTCTAAATTCTTTACATGCTCTGCACTGGACCCCTGGTCTATACCAACACCATTTTGGAGAATGACTAGTTTTCTTGCAATGACGATAGGGAGGATAATCATCATTCTTACTAGCATTCTTATTGATCTCAACCTTCTTCTTTTCAGTTAGTTGCTTCTTCACTCCATAACTTGTTTGAGCTTTATATTTTGTTTTGACAAATAAGGCTCCTTTAACTTGTTCTTCCTACCTCATTAGTCTCCTTTGCTTAGTAGCATGAAGAGCATTCACCAGTTCAGACAAAAGTTATGGTTGACAAATCTCTTGAGTCTTCAAGTGTTTGCCTCAAATTTTTCGGGCAAACTAATCAAGACTTTCTCCATAACTCTTTTATCAGGTAAGTCATCTCCCAAAAACCTTATTTTATTTACTACCTTCATCAGCCTGTCAGAAAAATCTTTAATAGTTTTTTATTCCTTCATTTTCAAGGACTCAGAAGGAATGAGTAAATGCAAAAAAGGTAAGTCATTTATCAGGTAAGTCATCTCCCAAGTTCAGAACTTGCATTTGCCTTTTTCTAGCATTTTCCTTGAACTCTTCTTATAATTTGTCCAGGCATCCTTGGCTATCTCACAAGTGATTATCCTAGTGAAGATTA
>CAIGRN010095720.1:0-13076 GCA_903798345.1 Fraxinus anomala
TTTATTTACTTTTTCTAATTCAGTTAGCTGTTTATGTATTTCGGATTACAAAATCAATAACCTCATTTTGGGAAAACAATTTTGTTATATAATTGATGGCAATTAGAATGATTTGTCCTCGGGCATGAAATGTTTCGAGATCTTCGTTCTTGAAGAATGTATCTTCCATGCAACCAAGAATGTATCGAATTTCAAGAAATTTTTTCAGATTGTCTGTGGAGGAAGCCATTTCACCCCTTCTTAGAGATGAGGAGGAGGGGAAGAGAATGTATTTTTGTTCTTTCAAATTTTCAATATCCGGCTATTTGGACAATTTTCACTTGGAGACATAATACTATATCTAAAACAAATTCCAACTAACCCATTGACTTGCATAATTCTTTTCATTCTATCTTACGTATGGAAGAATTGGAATAATTTGTTAATAAATACCAAACAGACAACAATATAAATTATACCATATTATTCACTCTAAAAATTGAAGACCGTGGGATTATTGTTGCACCCAAATTAGCATAAGCCCAAATTGGCCAAAGCCCAATAGCCCAAAAGTAAAGAAATGGCTGAAGCCCATTCGAAGAGGCGCATCAGTCGAAGCCTAGAAATTCCAAGTCCCCATTGCCCGAAGCCCAATGTATCTCCGAGGCCCAACATTACCAATGCACCTCAATGTCGAGGCTCAACAGAAAGTGGAAGCACTAAACAATTTGATAAAGTTTCGACGCTGAAGCACTACTTGTCACCTGAAGCTC
The DNA here is from genome assembly GCA_903798345.1 of Fraxinus anomala. NCBI lineage: Eukaryota > Viridiplantae > Streptophyta > Magnoliopsida > Lamiales > Oleaceae > Fraxinus > Fraxinus anomala. The sequence continues at coordinate 753 of CAIGRN010095720.1, forward strand.
CGAAACCTATACCTCAAACTGATGCTCAATAAAGCAAAATCCGAAACTCAACTATGACAAATGATGACCTACGATTGAAGATCCTGATTGGGCAGCTGCAATGAGTAGAAATGATTAATCATGTCAACATATGGCATGGGTTGACGCATTCTTCAAAAGCATTTAATGCGCCACAAGCTAAAATAGTCAAAATGATGTCTATGAGGTGATTTCGGTCGAGGAGATGATGCCACGCGTCCCCTCATCCAATGGTTATTATTGTATATGTAATAATATAAATAAACTCTCTTAGTGTCATAACAGGGATTGAAAAAATGGGAGATCGATAACACAAACATACTCTCTCTCTTTGATGTTGGAATTTTGAAGAAGAACATTGTGCAATTTCAATGTTTATGTTGTTTCTTTGTTAATTGTTCATTATCGTATTTTGTTGTTCTTTTATTTACTAGATCCTGAACATATTTGTCTTGTGTCAAAAGCTTCTCCCACGTTCAAACTCAACATTTTCGACTAGTAATCTGTCAACACGTGTCGGAATTAGCTTGTCAAGACATAAGTGGACCCGATATCTGTTGGCGCATTTTTTGTTGTCAACAAAATGTTTTTTTTTTTTATATATATTTATTTTAATAACAAATTAAAACTTGATGGATAAATGTTATGCTAATCAAGTTAAGATTTGTCTTAATTGCAAGCGTGTGATTTGGTAATCTTCATAGATTAAGTTAAGATGGGTAATTTAATTTATTCAATTAGCCAGTTCTTTCCTGTTGCCAATAAAATAATAGATGGTGTACTCTTAAGATAATATATAAAAATGCAAGTAGATGTATTGACGACAAACATGTAATGGAGCATTCTTGATGTATAAATTAATACTTGATGGATAAACATTACATATGCTAATCAACTTAAGATTTGTCTTGATAGCAAGCATGTGATGACATACTTCATGGATACTTTAATTTACTCAATGAACCACATCGTTTTGCTAATAAAATAGTATAGGGTTTACCCTTATGATAATACATAACAATGCAAGTAGATGTATTGATGACAAACATGATAATAAAATAAACCTTGTACTCAAATCAAATTTAAAATTAGAAGCGTGAAATTTTTGTTTCTTCATTCACGCGTATTGTAAAGATCTTTTTGTTTTTTTCTTTCATACGTGTTAGAGATAACCTTTTATTTTTTCTTTCACTAGTGAGGTAGACGTTTGAAAAAAGAGGATTCAACCATGGTGTCTTAGAGATTTTGAGGCTTCAAAATAAATTTTATATAAGGCCTTTGAGAAATGGTTGAAAAACAATTACATACAATTATTATAAATAATTTTTGTATATCAAATAAAAATATTCAAATTTATTATAATAATTATTCAAAACTTCAAATATTCACTAAGTTTACTCTTCTAGAATTTTGAAAATTTTGAAAGTCAAAACTCAATTTTGATTCCCTGTTTGATAACCATTATTTCAAAACTATTTATTCTACATATTTATTTTTAACTATACATTTACACAATAAAATATTTTACATGTAAATATAAATTTTTTTTTTAATCTTTAAGTCTCATATTCTTAAAAAATTTACTATTTCAAATTTTGTTTTCGTTGAATAATGGCCATGCCAAACAAAGGTACATCTGCATGTGCTCTGACTTCTGAAAAGAATGGACCTCAGAAAATTACTTGGGCTATATTATAAAAAGGATGGGTCTGCTTGAAGAAACAAATATGAAAAAAAAAAAAAAAACTTACCCTTAATATTTTGGGCAACTTATAAAGATACCACTAAAATTAGGAGTCTTTTGAACAATCATATAAAATGTATTTTAAAAGTAAAAAATATTGTGTAAAGTTAAGTGAAACTTTTTAAAAAAAAAATTTAAAAAGTGATATAGAATGTCTCTCATTTTATTAAAAATTGACATAAACAAAAAAGTGACATACAATGTCACTCCTCTGTTTCGTGGAAACTTAATTCATATTTAAGACAATACGAAATAAATTATTATCTAAAAGAAATTCTTATAAGTAAATTGAAAGCTTACCAAAGATATATTGTTTTATTAAAAATTAATTATGTGTAACATTTTAATATAAAACATGGCACGACATGCTATGTCACTTGTTAATGAAAAAGTCTCAAAACATATAAATTGATCTGTAGCATTAAATATGGAAGCAATTCAATATAGAGTGACACATGTTTCTGAAAGATTAAATGATATCTGTTTTTGTGGCATTGAATATGGAAGTAATCCAATAAAGTTGAAAAAAGTGACAAACACTCAAAAAGTGAGAACAATGAATCAAAATCTTAGAAAAAAATGATTGATTTTCTTCCATATGTTGTCTCTTTGAGATTACGCTTTACCTATAGTAACTAAACATAAAACATAACTTTATTTTAGGAACACAACATGTAATATATTTGTTGGAAGTGACAAAAATTCAAAAAAGTGATGAAAATTCTAAAAACTGACACATACTAAAAAAAAAAGTGACAAATATTCAAAAAATCAAAAAAGTGATAAACACCAATCAAAACCTAAAAAGAGATCCAGGGGCGATTAATTTTCTTCTACATGATTTCAATTTATGATTATGTTCACTTCTATTAATTATAATTGAACATGTGACAGGATTTCATTTTAGAAATACAACACCTTGAAATTGGAAGGGACATAAATTCGAAAAAGTGATATACTCAATTTTTTTTTTTTTTAAAGCGATAGAAATTCAAAAAATGACAAATTGTGTTCGTGTCAATAATTTAAAACCACCCTACGTGAAAATGCATGAACCATTACATATAGTAATGTATGAGATCGTGTATTCAATATAGTAATAATCGATCTCAGTTGAATACCCTATAAGTTGGAAGTGATAAAAATTTAAACATTGATAATACTCAAAAAAGTGGCAAAAAATAAAACAAAAATGGCAAAATTTTAGGAAATTGACATATTACGTTCGTGTCAATAATTTAAAACCACTTTGCTATTTACATATGAAACGCATGAATCGTCACGTATAGTCATATATGCGATCATGTATTCAATATAATAATGATCGATCTCATATGCGAATAAGTACATCAGCAACATATATACACTCCATTAATACACAAATTAGCCAAAAACTTAATTCATACAGCGTCATTAGCACAACACAATTTAGTCATCTGTTGGTTCCTTGGCGTGTTCGATACTCATGTAATGGCAGGATAAATATTGACAAATTAGCCAAAACGAACTTAAACAAGCTATTAAAACGAACTCACATAATCCTCTGTATCTAGAAACAAATAAAGACTACTATTTCATCATAAAAATAAAGGGCAAAACCATCATAGTCTTCGGCTTGCTTTGCAAGCTTGGAGATGTATACGTAGTTCTCACGCTCATTTGCCGATGCAATTTTAGTTTTATAGCGTAATTACGTGCTTAAAATGATTTAATTAATTAATAAGATATTAATCAAGTTATATTGGGTCTAATTTGCCCTAATATCTTCGCTACCCTCGTATGTTTGGGGCCCGGGGCAGCCTCATTGCCTTCTTATAAAAAATTCATATCGATTCTTGCTTATTCATAAAATGCAGGTTGTTGACAATCTACATCGCTATGGAACATGTGGGGATATTTAACGATTAAATAAGTGGAAATGACCGATTGAACCGGCCATTTTTCCACTTTTAAAAAACACATAAATTGTAAATTTAAGAGCAAAAGTCAAACATACCCCTCATTTGACCTTCATTTGCACGAGCACAATGGAGGAAAAGAAAAAAAAAAAATATCTTAATCGGGATTTAATCGACCACAACACCGCTCACAGTCGGCAACCCAACCATCAACAACCAGTCACCGACGAATTGATGTTTAATAATGTTAGTTTTTCGCTTTGATTATAGTTTTGATTTTTTTTGAATGGTAAAGTTTAAATTTAACATTTATTTAGTTTTTTGTTCATTATTTATGCAGATGGTTGGGTGTAGAATAGATTTATGTGTTTTTTGGGGGTTGAGGAGGTGTTTTTCTCGCCGAAAATAGCAATTTTCGTTGAGAAAATGGGCAAAACATTCTGTTTTAGAGTAGACCTCAAACGTGCCAATTGCAATTAAGAAATATTGTAGCATAACAGAGCATAATTCGAAAAGTACGGAAGAAAATCAAAGAGATTATAAAATTATTCATCTTAATTTTGCGTTCTCTACAACCCACCAAATCCTTTCATATTATTCTCATCCTAAATCATTTACATGTTTGGAGATAAAAACAAATTTATCAGAAATCTTTTGATGAAGAAACCACATCAAAGACTTGGGAAAACAAGCACTTTTCATGTGTCAAAAAATGAGTTATGCCAAATCGTTTGTATTCAAATCTAGGATTACTATATTATGTATTCTAGTCCTCAGTTCTGGAAAGTCATATAAACTTAGAAGACGGGAAATGCCACACAAATTCTGAATATCAATCAAAATCAAGAAAAAGAAGAAAAAATCCAAATCGAACAACACGAAAATTCAATTCCATCATAAAAAAATTAAGTATCATAAAACATAAAAGAAGCCCATGACAGTAAAATGAAAGAGAAGGTCAAGGAATTAATCAAAACCCAAAATGCGAAAAATCCTAGAAATTGAAGGTATAGACGGAGATAGAAAAAAGAATGGAGGAAAGGTTGCCGGAGAGGAATGGTCGTCGAAAAGTTGTTGGGTCAAGGTGACAAGTGAGAGAGCAGAAGAGAGAATTGATAGATGAATCATCTAGGGCTAACAGTGAATGAGGGCAAAAGGTCTTTTGAGTTTCTTGGTTTTTTATTTTATTTTATTTTACGTGTTTTGAGCGTTTTCAGTGTTTTGCATTTTTTCACTAAAAACAATCAAAACATGGAAAAGTTGTTTTGAGCTTTATGTTATAAATTTTCATTGTTTCCAAAAATGCATTTTTTGAAAATACCAAACTAAACAAATTTTGGGCATTTTACAAAACAAAAAATTGAAAATATGTTGAAAATAGTAAACTAAACGTACCCTTATCTTCTTCATTTTTGGTGAGAGAATTTGAGATGATGACTAGAAGTGAAATCTGTTCCCCAAGTAAGCATACAGTAAGTGAGTTGGCAAGTGTTCGAGTTTGTTGAACAAATGGTAAGGGTTGTGTGGGACCCTTCCCAAGCTTTAACCATGACTGCTTGAAGAATGATGGATTGGTTGCCAAGTATCGAACACATTCTTCTATTTCTTCATTTTCCGATGGAAGATCTTCAAAATGAATCAAGCAAGTCTCAAGTAGATCTTAAGGATTATCAAATATGAACGTCTCTATCACTTCATCCTCAATCATATTAACCTCAAACCATGAATCTGATTCGTTCTAAAACTTGAGTTCTTTGAATATGTTCATCGTCAATTCCTCTTCGTTCAACCTCAAAATCAACTAATCCTTCTACACATCAATCAACACCTTGCTAGTAAATAAGGATGGATGACCCAATATGAGACGAACGTCCTTGTTTTCTACCATACTAAGGATAATGAAGTCTATTGGAAATATAAACTTGTCAACATCACCAAAGTGTCTTCAATAATGCCACGAGAGTATTTGATTGACTTGTCAACCAGTCGCAATAAAGCTGTAGTCACTTTTGTTTTTTCCAAATCTAATTTCTTGAAAATAGATAAAGGCATTGCTTTATCTATATGCTTGATACCAATATTGTAAAGAATAGTAAAAATATTTGGTTTATTAGTCTCGGTGGTAACTTGTATTGGAGTATCGTACTATACTTTTATGTTAGCATTACCGTTTCGTTATCCTCCAACTTATTTTTGTTTGACAATATGTCCTTGATAAACTTAGCATATATGGGCATTTATGCTAACGCTTCTGCAAACGATATATTGATGTGCAGATTTTTTAACACGTCTATTGATTTTGAAAGTTAGTCTTAGTCCTTGTTATGTACCGAGTAAGCTAGTCTTCTAATGATGGCTTTCTAACTTGAGGTTGTTGTTGGAAACCCGATGATTTTTCCCGAGCTTACTTAGGAATGTCAAGATTAGGACACTTCCTATATCATTCTTTAACCTCCCCATGCCTCCGAATAGCTCTCGAGGTCTTTCTACTTAAAAATATGAATTTCATTTCAAATTTTATAGACTTGAGATAGTGGGAAGAACTTTCATAGCGAACTTTTGCACCATATCATTCCACGACATGATGCTCAGTTAGGTAAAAAGCTGACTCATTCTATTGCACAATCCTTCAAAGTGTGAGAGAATAAGCGCATTCGGAAGGCTTGATGACATCCCCTCATGACTAATGACTTCACACAATATTAGAAAAGTTTATACATGTTCATGGGGATTTTCTATGTCTTTCTCGAAAAATTTAATGTCCTGACGATTCTGAAAAAGGTTGATGACATTCGATCGAAGGATAAATGATATTAGGTTGCACAAGTACATGCACTGGATTCACAGTCTCCAACAAATACTTCGCTTTTGTTAGCAATTGCTCTCGACTGAACTGGTTGAGGTAATGAAAATCGATTCTAAATTTGATACTCTGCCATATCTCTAGCTTTTCTTTGTCCTCATTTTCGTTGTCTGAAGATTCTTTCGATTTTCGTATCTATTGAAAGAAGTTCGATCTCATCGGAATCTCGCATAAACTGGCCACTTTATGTAAAGAGAGCCAAGCACAAAAAGCTAGTTATGTGATGAATAGTCTAAAATAAATTGAATCCAATACAAACTAATAAACTAGAACTAAACTAATTACTCACCGACAATGGTGCAAAAAATTTGTTCCTGAAAATCCCACAAGCATACGAGATCGTTGACAAGTAATACGTGATAAGTCACGTGTATTGTCCTAAGATGAATAACTTTTTATTGTAGTTCACTAATTTTTTATATCTAATTCGATATAAGTGATACAAAATGGATTTTGGTTTATTATTATCATAATTAAGCTAAGAATTATGTAAATATGTTGGAGTTTATTATGAAGTGAATGTATTGGATTTCAAAATCCTCCTGTTGGCATCTATTTCAATTTCAAACTTGCGTAGTTTAGTACTATTCAATTGCTCGTGACAATGATAGTCTTGTATTGTTTAAATTTAATTTTCAAGATAAATCAAACATATTCTAAGCACGGCCTCAAATGCGAAGAAATGCATTCAATTACACAACTAGCAAACATGATTGCACACGTAGTAAATGTTATCCCTAACACCTATTGCAAGTGTGTCGATTATGCAATGTTCTAAATCTATTGTGAGCCTCCTAGCACTACAACAAGTAACAATTATCAAATTAGTAGCTAAGCAATTAAATAACAAATTAAGCATGCATAGTCAATCAAGAACACAAGAATTTACTCAACTACTTGTCCATAAACTAGAAATAAATGACCAATGGTACCATATACACTATGAATCTGAGCTTCAATTCTCAATATCTTGTGTTAATTTCCTTTCAACTCTTGCTATACATCTTCTATGCATTATAGTGTTGCTTGGTATATTCTTGATGGCCTTTCCTAGGTTAAATAAATGTTGTGAAGACATAGCGTAATGAGTCGAACTTAAAAAAGAAACCAAATCTTCAACATCGAGATGAGCCATGAGTGCGCATGGTTGTGTGCCATGTGCACGCATGGTAGAGACAAGTTAGGCTCAGTCAAGCTTTGTTGGGTTCCTTTCACACGCAAGGCCTGCAAACCTATATGTACGCATGGCTTGAGGTTTTGGGGGCCAATTTTGATAATTGGTCATGGAAACTTTCTTGCAAATGCATTTTGGTCCCTCTTCACTCTTTTTCAGCCTGATGTCTTCTCTTCCCATCCAATTGAATCCTAGCATCATCCAATCATCACTATGAGGCCAGAATAGACTTTTGAACATTTGCATTTAGATCCACGGACTTCAAATTTCTTTGCTTTTCACCCATTTTTCATTCTTTTCACTCAATTATACTACTTTCATTGTGTTTTGCCTAAAAAACAAAATTCATATAAAATTAATCTATAATTCATTAAAATAACCAACAAATATCTTAGTTTAGTGGCCTAGATAAGTGTACCAAATACAAGTATCAGGCATTGCTCTTTTTGGAATACCTTTCGCTGTAATAAATCCCAACATTCAATTTTTGACAAGAAATGAAGTTGATTAAAAACAACATGAGTTGAAGCATCCAAACCCACATCTTTGAGACGACTAGTAAATGTTATTCTACTTCCACATTTGTCATCTAGAAATTATATTTTGAAATCATCCCACACATCTATATTCCAAATATCATCCATGACAATGAGGTATCTTATTCCTTCTAAACTTTTATAAAGCTCTTCTGCCAAGTGCTTCTCATCCATATTTGGAATTCTCTCTTTGCTAAGGTTGCTCTCTTTTCTCAATAGGCCAATCAACACATTTCTCTTTTTGATATGTTTGTAAGATAACACACCAAGCACGATTGTTGAAATAATCGACAATGTTGCTATCATTGTATAGTTTCTTTTCCAAAGTTGTCTTCCCTAGTCGAGGCATCCCAAAAATGGACAAAATTTGAAGCTGTTGTGGTCCCCGAACAAGTTAACCTATTATTTTTGTTGTTTTCTTCTTAAACCCACCACGTCTTCTAAAATGGGAGGTTTTTGGATTACACTGATACTTCTTCCATTGAATATTTTGCAATTTCTAATACTTCAGTGTAATAACTCTTCATCATTTCTTCAACTGTCATCTTAATAAGCTTATTCTTCTCCATAATAAGAGAGAGACTGAGGGCGAGATACTAGAAAAGAGAAAATGAGTTGATTATAATGTATTCAACTTCATAGGCTATATCTCTCATTCGTATCACAATTTCATGAAACTCTAGATGTTTCTGCATGTTGATACCTTTGAGGAAGGATCGCAGGTCTAATAACTCATCATGTACTATTAAAAGTTGATCCTTTACCCCCAAAAATCATGTTGACCTTGTGATTCATTAGATCCTTCAGATCATCAAGCAGAGAATCAACATTGAAGAATGAAACACTAAGATCGTGTTTGATTGCTCTTTCTTTTTCATGAAAGATGGAAATTAAAATCCATTTCCACATTTTTACATGTTTGATTGACTACATTTTCCATGGAATTGATTTTCCACATTTTTTTGATTTCCCACATTTTCTTGATTTTTGAAGAAAAGCTTTTCCCATGGGTTTGGTGGGAAAATATTTTCTAGGCAACTTTTTTTTTTAGACAATGAAAAAAAATTCTATCCATTTAAAGGACAATTTTCATAGAAAACAAAGCCAAACGAATATTAAAAGATCCAAAATTTCAATATTTTACATGTGAAAAATTATACCAATCAAACACAATTAATTGACAATTCTCAATAAAACAAGTTCTAGGCAATTCAATTCTTTGGAATTCATTTTCTTACCACCAAATTCCATTCTTGCAATCAAACGGATCCTAACAGTTTTGGTAGGCATTTTCATCGTACGGCATCCTACAAGTATATGGTACTGTGAACAAGTAATATAACGATGAATAAAGTTTCGTTCTCATGAAGATTATGTACTTAATATAGAATCAATTAATGTAAACCTTAATCGAATAGCCAATGTTGTTATATAGAATTTATCTAAATTAACTATTTAAACTCATTATTTTAGTGAGCAAATTATGAAGGTTTTGTAAATTTAGATTGGGTAGTTACTTAGACCTCGAATCCCCCTTATTAATTGGTTTCAATGCAATTTAATAACATCACAATATGTGCACATTCTTGTTCATCAATGTTTCCCAAGTTAATTAATAGTATCTCTCGATAACAGTCAAATATATCATCTTATGTGACCTTCCTATATCTCTAGGAAAGATACAAACATAAAAGCATGCATTAAAAATACTAGAACATTTATAAAAATTATGCAAGTATAGTGGTATATCCCTATTCCCTATCAGACTTTACAATTATTGTTATAACATTCAATCTATCATATTTTCTATTTCAAGAACAATAAAATTCACACAACAATTCAATTAGTAGTTAATTAATTGAAAACATAGAATAATATAACAATCATCCAAGAATAAGCACATATTGAGCGCCAAATTATTGAATTTATATCAAAAACTTCATAAGAAGGGTTCATCAGTGTCTTAGTAATCGAAACACTAGCCTACTATCACAAAATTGTAAGAATTCATATTGAATTGGAAAAAGAAAATTTGAATTTTGTATTGATGAAGGAGAAGGGAAAGATGAACATGATCTCTTGAATTTCTTCAATTGTGTCATAATGAATCTCCAATTATCTTCTTGTTTCTCCAAAAATAAAGATTGAATCTTCAATTTGATGAATTTTTGAAATTAACCTTAATTATCTCACAATGACAATGGATTTTACCTCTCTTTGATGATGTTAATTAATGAATTTAGGAGTATGATAGGTATCTTCCAATGTATGATTATATTGTGTATTTATAGGCCTCGAAAATAGGATGAAAATCCCGTCAAAGTTACTTTCCAAGAAATATTTGTGTCAAAATTGGAGACTACTGCGAAATCCTAGTTTTGCGTAGTGCTAAGGAGCTATACTCGCTATTCATCGCTCCTATTTCTTGCATTCGTAGCGTTGAGGCACTAGTTGTATAGTGTCGAGGCGCTATACTTGTTTCCACCATTTCAATTCTTTCTTCATCTTGAGTCTATTCTTGAAATATTTTTATTCCTTCATTTTCGAGTTGCATTCAATTGAGTCCAAACATCCTCCAACCGTAAATATTATGTCCGAATCAACTATTGGATGTATGCAATTTAGTCTTTGAACTTTGGTTTTCACCCATTTTTCGCTTCTTTTTTCAATTTCTCTTTGAATCATCGAGTTTCACCTAACAAAGTATACAATAAATTAGGCCATAATTAAACAAAAGAACTACTAAATATCTCTATTCTAAGGCTCGAATAAGTGTATAAAATACACTTATCAAACACCCCAAAACTTAAACATTTCTTCGTCCTGAAAACAAACTACATCCTAACTCAACAAGCATAAATGCAACAAAGTTTTGGTTAAATAACATGTCATTTTGTCTTAGAATTGAAGTAATTGTATTAAATCCATAAACAACTTCAAAGTAACAATACTAAAATCAATATCAACTTCTACAAAGCAAAACTGATGTGTGCGTATGAAGAATCAAGTAAAACATTATCAATTCACGAGTTGCATTAGTTCCCAATCCTCGATGGTCAAATTTATCTTTTCTTTACTCGTAAGATTTACATACCTCCAAACTTATTCTTCTCACTCTTCTCCCAAAGTATAATTTAAGGTTATTGGAATGACCCTTGTTATCATTTTGGAATGAAAGTCATTGGAAGTGGAATTGCAAGGCTTACCTTGTAGAGCTTGAAAGGAAAGAAGTCTTTTGAATCTTCTACTTTAGGCATCTTTATTATTGAGGTTAATATGTCTACTTCAATACCTTCTTGAGTATTAGATGCAAGATATACATCTCATATTTGTATAAATATGAAGAAACTAAATTGAAGTTGATCTGCACGTTTGAAATAATTAATGGTTGCTACATTACTTGTGGGAGCATATTTTTTTACCTTGCCTATACACTTAGTATTAGAATTAGAGAAGTTATTTTCTTCCCACCATTACCAAGAACATTAATTCAATTTCATGTCTGGACATGAATTGTTTTTAAATTAATCTTAAGAACAATTGTTGTTCCTTTTATCTTGAAAAAATTTAACGGTTATGGTAAATTATAAAATAACATTTATATTTTAAATACTGAATATTCTATAATAAGTATAGAAATCAAAAGGCATAAAAATGATTATCTAAATATTGCCTATATCTGACACAAATTACGCATTTTCAAATTACATAGAGATGGAAATTAGGGGTCCATTGATTTTGAATCATTTGACAAATGCGAATCATGCATGTTAGGCATGATAACCAAATTTCTTTTCATTTGAAAAAAGGGAGAAAGAAACGTACAATTACTGAGCCTAATTCATAGTGACATATGTAGATCCAAGTCAATTACTGCTAGATGGGTTTTCTCTTATTTTATCACATTTACTGATAGTTATTTCATAAATTGTACTTTATGAGATTCAAGTATGAAACTCTTGAAAAGTTTAAAGGATTCAAACTAGAAGTAGATAAACAATTACATAGAGGTATTTTCACACTAAGTACTGATCGCGGTGGAGAATTGATAAGTGTATTTTATCCACTTATTTGTTACCTTAAATCATGAT
>CAIGRN010095755.1:0-24218 GCA_903798345.1 Fraxinus anomala
TTTGCTTTAGTTTATGATTTAGTGATACTCGAATCGTTAAGGATTCGGATCGTCACACAAAGTGAATATGATGTGGCAGATAATGCCATCGATAACAATTGGGCACCTATAAAAACGGTATGTTAGCGAAAAAGTTATAATAAGTTAGACCAATTCACTGCAACCAAATTGACCAAATTTTATCCACTAATGTGCAAGTTTGAAATGAGTCTACCACGTTTAAAATGCTAACTAGGAAGAAAAGCCTACTTTTTGACAAAACAAAAGTTACACTACAAAATAAAACTATAGTTAAATTTCTTCAACATAAATTTATAAAATTAGCCTTTCAGAAAGAAGACGAGATTTATAGGAGTACCAACACCAACAGCAATTAGCTTAATGCCAGCTGAGTCAAATCTTTCTTTTGATTCTTCGAGGGACTACACAAGTTCCCAGCTAAAAGATGCAATGAAAACAAGCATATCAAAAGGCCAAACATTGAAAATCTTGAATTTATTTATTATAAGGAAGTTAATCAGGTAAAATGATTCGTGGTTTACCAGCAAAAACATCCAAAATATCGCAACAATGCAACAACAGCCATTCCCTGAAAAGAACATTTCAATTTAAAATTCAAAAATTATGGACAGAAAGGACCTATATTACTTCTTTAAAAAAGAAAAAACAAAAAACAAAAATTATCACTTTTTTATTAGTAAACCTTAAAATTGAAGTGTTGGACTTGCATCCTTATAAAACCAAGTATTGATAATTCCAAACAACTAAAAACAATGGACTAGGCCTAATAGTCGAAAATCTGATGAGTAAAACAAATTCATGTAGCCAAATGCTAGGCAAAAGTTCTAACATGCTCACCTCAGACATTTAGAACTGAACTTAGCCACCATACCAAGACATCCAAGAAGTGATTCAGACTTGCACAACTTTGCTGACATGGAGTCTGGCAGCCGCTGGAGCTAATTTGTTAATTTCATTATTTTAGGCGTCATCTATATTTCACGCATAGAACTTGTTTACGAAAGAAAGCCAATTTCAGGTGTCATTTTCATGACTTAGATATGTGAAAGTTCATTCCAGATTCGGGGAGTATAAACTTCAGAAGTCAGCGACTATCTAAGGTATGTGAACCTATAAGGTTTTGTCCAGAAAAAAAATAAATCATAGATGTCCTATGTCTATACTTGATCACAAAACTTTCGCTTGGAGCTGTTTTTCTAATTTGAGCTATACTCTCACACACATGTTTTCGATGAATATACTTGCCATTTTTTGAACTAATTCCAACACTCACAATGAACTTATTCTGATTGGCTAACATCACTGACTTTCAAAATGGTTGATATATTACTAGTTGAGGTGACCAAATTTAAAACAAGTTTAATTTTTCCTCATTTAGAAGCTTTTATCCAATCTGATATTATCTTTTGAAAACCTATGTTTAGAATAGCTACCTATAAATATATACCCTGAAAACAGAACTTTTAGCATTCTTGCAACTATTGAACTGAAAATCTCAAGTTTTATACTCTTCGGGCACTCTATTTAAGACAATATCTGTACAGTTTCAGTTGTAGTTACCATGTAGAAATTTGTTATGAAATCAGCCAATTTAGAGGCATTTGGGTAAGTTGAACATGAAAACCGGAATCAAAATATGGCTGAGTGAGTTTCACTTGGATATCATTTGGGGATTCTCTCCTTTATCATCCAAATTGTTGTTGTTGCTCAAAGTTGGTTAAGCCTGCCAACTAGTTCAAAGGGGTTGCTGCTGCTCCTGATGTTTAGTGAATTTGAGCTGCAACTGTAGCTGAAATCTAGAGGGGAGACCCTTTGTAATGACCCGGGCCTCATGCCCAAGTCGTTATATCACATGTATGGTCCGTATTGAGAGAGACTAAGCTTATCTTACTAGGAATTTTTGTCTCGTTCCTCAGGATTCGAACCCGAGACCTCTTCTTCACGAGAGATTTAAGTTGAATCCTAGTACCAATTGGTATCAGAATTCAATTTAAATTTCTCACAAGTCAGAGGTCTTGAATTCTCAAAGTGGATAGTACATAAAATATAACAGCACGGGCATGAGGCCCAACTTGGAATCAATTGTTAAAAAAGTCTGTTTGACATTGATTTACAAACTAAACTAAGCCAAGGTTGAACATAATTTGGCATTCATCAATGTATCAACATCGTAGGGTTCAGTTTGGCTTGATCAGTTAATAAATTCTCTCATTTCTTTGTCACGACTCACGAGCTGAGATATCTCTTGACCTTTCAAAGCCAACTCAAAAGATTTTCAAGGTGAGCTTACACCCAACTATCAAGTTTACTAATTAAATTAAGCCACACTTGATATTCTCAATCTGTCCAAAACTAAATGCCAAAATGAATCCTAGTCAGACTACCTAGTATATTGATTGTATTTTCCTTTTTTCTTTTTTTTTTCTACCTAAAAACTATTGAACCATTGTCAAGTTCGCTAACAAATTCAAGCAATATTCTATATTTTCACTTTGTCCCAGATTGAACGCCCTATTTAATTTTGCGGGCACTAATAAATTTTATAACTGATTTGCTATTTTTTCACGTAGAAAAACTTTTAAATCAAAATAGAATTAATAATAAGTCAAAATTTGATAATTTATCCGAAAGAAACAACAAAAATATGTGACATATATGGCTAAGGAGTACCTCCTTTGATCCCAGAGGTCCAAGAACTTGACGGGATCGCCAGTGGCGGTGAAGATGCCGACTTCCCCGAGCACATCCATGATATTATCGGGAACGGCCGCAGTTTTAGAAGCTTTGGCGTCAAGAGACGGTCGAATCGGATTCCTAGCAAAGCGAATTTTACTGATGGGCTTGGTTGAAATTGAAAAAGATTGGGAAGGGAATAGTGATTTTGAAGTGTGGGTTGATGTGGAAAGAAAGGGAGTGAGAATTAGACACTGTAGATTTATCATTTTCGCCATTATTTTTCTTGGAATTCTTCAGAAAGGCAACACCGGGAATAATAGATTGTTGGAAGGGTTCTGATATTTTGTGGGGGAGAGGAGCTAGTAACGAACACAAACAGTTGTGGCGGGAGAAGGCTGTTACGCGTGACCACGGACGCATCACGCTGTAGTCCACGTTATTGGTCAAAGTATAGAAGTCAAAAGATGAAGCTAATATGCTTTGTTCATGAACCCTTGTTTGGTCGAAAACTTCACTCTATTCGAAGCTCTTATTCGACTGAAATTCTTGCTCTTTGTTAGAGTATCTACGGACAATTTTTAGGAATAATTGATGTAATATTTGTGATAATAAATGTCAAGGTTGTCGTCTAGGGTGTAAGGCGATTGATTCGTTGTCAATGTATTAAATGCATAGTAAGTTGAGTGATGTGAGGCTTCGGCATAGAGATAAGACCATGTGGTTCTTATCCAACGATTACCACGTCAGTTAATAGTCTATAAATAAAAAAATCTAGTAACATTTATTCCTAATGCAATTCTGCACAATTAAAAATACATTCGGTTTCCTCTAGTTCTCATTCTATATTATTTGCTTGAATCTAGTTTGTTCTTATTTTGTTCGAGTTATTTATGATTGTTTGTTTATATGCAATCATCTTTGATTATTTCGTCTGTGTCCAAATATTTTTGTCTCGTATCGTAAAGCATCTCTCACGTTCATAAACGCCATCCCTTTCCGTCCAAATCTCCAATTGAAAATTGTTGAAATTTGCTTGTGTAAACGTAAATGAACCCGATATCTGTTGTCCACGTAATCATTGCGAAAAATGAGGTCAACAAAGGCTTCACTATTTCGTCAAACGATGTCGTATTACTCTGTAAGTAATATTCCCTTTTATAGATAGCACGTTCTTTTAATACTAGTCGATGACACGTGTGTTGCGCAAATTTTGTAGTTGTGGTGTTTTTATTAGTGTAGAAATTGTAGATGTTTAAAAAAAAGGTTGTTGAAGATTTATTGCATTATTCAATAGTCTTGGAAGCATATTATTGCCTCACAAATACTCTATCTAACAAGGTCATCATTTCAAAAGCTAATATTACTGCACAAAGAAACTCGACAAAAAATAAAATTGAAAACATCATGTGTATGTAAAACATGATAGTACATGATAATAGAAACATTTGACATACATAAAGATTGAAGGTTTACAGGAGTAAGAAATATTTGATCCATTAAATAATAAAGCATGCATCGAATAATGAAAATAAATGACAAAGAAGTTGTAAAATGATGCGATGCAACATTCACAAAATAAAACCAATGAGCTAG
Organism: Fraxinus anomala; assembly: GCA_903798345.1. Lineage (NCBI taxonomy): Eukaryota > Viridiplantae > Streptophyta > Magnoliopsida > Lamiales > Oleaceae > Fraxinus > Fraxinus anomala. Next base: position 4,291 of record CAIGRN010095755.1, read on the forward strand.
GATGGAACTTACATGCGTATGCTAAGACAAAATGGATAATTCTTACATTGTCATTTTTTCTTCTTCTTCTCGTGGTTGTTTATAAACGTCGGGATTTAAATATACAATAAATATTGAAATAATTGCATTAAATTAATTATTAGAACAAGGGATTAAGAAGGGTAATAGTAGTAAAGCACCTACCTAACCCCTCAAAAAATGTAAAACATATCCAATTAGTTCTTTCTAGTTGACAAAAAACATATCCTATCCACCTGTATTTTGTACCATCAACCAAAAAAACTATTAACTCCCAATTCTTAGGAACTGGACAAATGCCAGTGAAGAATGAAACAAATTAAATGTTAACAAATAGACAAATCCAATCATTTGGAAGTGAATGAATCGAACAACTAAATGCTTGATCATTTAATGAGTCTAGAACAATGCATGTGAGGTTCATCTAAAAGTTTCGGCCACATATGATAAATAAGACATGTGATCTCCCTAAATGTACCACGAGCCCTTCTTTAAGACAACATCCATTATTTCAACACCATTTAGAAATCCTGAATATGGAATCAAGATTAATAAAAAAGATTTTTAAGGGAAACAAGGGCCACTGCATTATAAATAAAACTATGCATGTGGCCATTCCATGCTTGTAATTTCAAACTCAACTTGCTTATAAAGTCTTAACACCTATAACAAAAAATTATTTAGAAGAATAAAATATACCTAGTATTAACAACATAATTTAGAAAAGTAAATGGAGGCAACAACATAATTCAGAAAAGTAAATGGAGGCCGCAAAAAAATCTATCTTAGGCGCAAGGAATCTTCAATAAGCAGATATAAAATGAAGAATAGGTAAAGTATAGACGAGATCATTCATCAATACAAAAGTTAAAAATGTGGATTCAAGTATGATAGAGCAATAAACTTGGAGAAGTCATTTATATTCAAAATGAATGTTTAGGAAGAAGAACAAATTTCCATGGGAAACTAGATTTTATGAAGCACAAAAAGTTCTAAGGAAAGCTATAGAATGGTCAGAGATATATGTAACGTTACATGAACATATGTTCTTCTTATTGGAGTTACACATCTTACTCTTTGAACTCTCACGTGAAATTTAAGTTCAACATCTTCATCTCATTTAATTTAAAACTAAAACAGATGTGTTCATTGCTAAGGTCTTCAAACACTTTGAATTGAATAACAAAATAAAATAGGAAGACATGGATTAATAAATAGGGCAGATTTTAGGCTCATTAACTTTATCTTCCCAGTGGATGTATCTCAAGTTGGACAGATGCAATGAACTCAAAAGCAATTCAGCCATTAATGACCTCAGGATTTCCATAATATAACCAATCTGGTTAAACCCAACTAGTACATAAACTTTTCGATAAGAAGTACCCAAATGGAGATGGAAAAGTCAGATGTCGTAAGGTGCTCATGATAGAAAATTGGTACACAAAACCAAATCCATTCATCCACTGGCATCAAGTACTTAGCAAACAAGATTAGCCATTCTCTTCTAAACGGATGTAGCAAATAGAAGCCATTGAACAAAAAATGCATATTGTTAGTCACCTAACTTGTAGCATTGTTTCATTCAGGCACCAAACTTTTGTTTCAAGTTAGTGTCTGAACTTAATTTTTATTTTAGTTAGGAAATGTCTTACAGAATTAACGGAAAACGTGGCATGAGAAGTCCGTTAGCATAGACAAAAATTCATATTTTTGAAGAAGTAATTTAAAATGAGCTTTCATTATAAATACACCAAAAAAAGGAAAGAAAGAAAGAAAAAGGAAAGCAAAACTCGTCTAATAAAACGTGATTATACCAAGTTGAACAACAAAAATCATGGACAAACTGAATTTTCCATAACACATCATCATATTCATTAATTTGATAAGATGGAATGCCTAAATTGAATCAAAAATTAAAGTTTAACGACGGTGACAAAAGTGAAACAACGGTAGAACTTCAATGCATTTAACCCAAAAAAAAAACACGCTAACTGCAAGGGTGCATAAAATCTGTACCTTCCCTAGAAAAACATATTCTTCATGTTATAGTTTGATGACATCCTTTTTACGATCTATAACCTCAAGGTATCCATCACCATGGAATCTCCCTACATCACCCGTATGGAACCACCTCATTCCTTTCTCATCAACCTAAGTATAAACAAATTAAGAAAGTAAACAATTTTTTGGGGGGAGGGGGATGTTATGAAATAAAGAATTAATATAAGCAATCCAATACTCCAAAATGGAAATTATGTCTTTCATTCATGAAGAAGAAATATACATACTGGAAACACGTGCGTGATATTTTGAAGTGAAATACAACTGTGTACATTTTACCTTGATGAACGACCAAGATAGCGAAGGGTCAACTCGATTAACGGACGTATCATCATATTCACTAAATGTTCCACCAGCACAGGTTTCAATAAGACCATACCCTTGACCTATTGAAGCACTGAAAATAATGAAGAATTAAGGGTTACATGATTAAGTCCAAAAGAAGAATTGAGGCATAACACAATTAAAAACCTCTTATATAGAGTATCACAGTACGACATAAAAGTGCAGTGTGACGAACTATTTCTATGGCATGGAAAAGGATATGTTGTTCTGTGTTTGAATGGTTCAATCATGGAAAGGAGAAAGATATTTTAGTAACTTCTTTTTAGCTCAAACTTAAATGGTGTGTTTCGTACACAATATTTGACAAGATTGGATAGTATAGTGAACAAGAAGTCCTATCCAATCCTCCCTGACAAACATTCCAAAAATATTTAAAGCGATATTGATACGGAACTTATACATAACAGTTGTAATTGATAAAAAACTAAAAGATGTAATTGAATATAAATATCCAGATTGCGAAAAATACATTACCTAAAAGAATTATATCAGCACCTTTTATGATTTCTTTGGTTTCTATTGACTTTTTTTTTCAAATAATTTACAACTGAAAGTAGAAATCTGAAATGGTTATCCTTTATTTCCAAAATTATTTACTAATAGCAAAGTAGCACCTCAACAGACCCAAAAAAATGGAAAAAGAGAAACAAATAAAAAAAAACATTTTTGTTTTAGCTATAGTCAGTACCTATTACCCCTATGAGCTCTAAATCAAAACTATTTGCACCGTTCATATAGCTCAAATGGGCATACCAAACATAGGCACATATATTTCTACATAGCCACACAAATCTCTATAATCATACAAGCAATGCCTCTTGTCCAAATGCAGAGTTATCCAGCTGGAAAATTGATACATGCGCCTCATACATACCTCTAGATTAGGTCGTATCTTCTATATTACGGAGTTCATGGATGCAACCATCGAGTTCAAATTTATCATCTTTGCCATTGTTCCCTTTTTAGGTCCAAATGCGGACAACATCCAGTACAATCCGTCTTTCCCTCCTCGAAAGGTCATGTAGAAGAACATGTCGAAATTCAAACAGACCAATTAGGATCTACCTTATTAGCTTCTTCTTCATAAACTTCCAAATTGCTAAGATATAAGCTCATGGAAGGACATCACATTGGAAATAGAAATACAATTATATATCTACAGAGTCCCAAAAGAATCTCCGAGATGAAGACATAAAGCAATTAAATCTTACAGAGGCTACATGAGTGGATGATCTACTTAGGTTTAAAGCCTCCAGGCAACGTTTCAATTCTTCCAGGCTAGCATGAACATTATTCGTAGCCCATAGCTTAATTGGGTAGATCTTGGGGTGCTCACTCGTCTCGAAATTCAATGCAGAGCTTTGTTCACAAAAAAAAAAAAAATCAAAAAACATAACAAAAATTTCAATCTATCAAAAAATCATAACACATATGCATGATAACAGAAAAGCTTGGGAAGAAAGAGGAGAAGAGTGAGAAATTTGTGTGGATGAGAACAAGTAGAAAATATGGATTTGAAGAGGCGTGGCTGGTAGTGTAAGAAAATAGAGAAATAGTCTTTTTGTTAAATTGTTGTAATTTGAGGGAAAAAAGATTGAAACGATGTCAACCAAAACGATATCGTCTTCACATGAATGAAGACAAAACGTCGTCGTTTCTTTCTCACACGGATACAGAAATAAATGAAAATAGAAAAAAAAAACTTTTCATACAAAAATACCAAACAAAAAAAAAAAAAATCTCCGCGCTATGCGGAGACATCGCGGACACCGTGTCTCCGTGTCCATGCACGCGGACACTATGTTCGTTCGTGTCTGCACCGTGTCCACGATGCACGGAGACGCATAGACCTTTTTTTTTTTTTTTTTTAAGATGTCTGGAACCAACTTTTTTCTATATTTTAGTTTAAGGACAAAATAGAAAGACAAAATATACCACGAGGTAGTGAAATTTGCCTTTTTTTTACATACTGAAAATTGGAGGACCGGAGGACTGAAATCAGGAAAATTGAATAGTAACCTCTCATTGGGTTACTGTTGCATCTAAAGTAATCCAAAACTGACTTTTTTTTTTTATCATAGTAGGATTGCATCTACAGTAACCTAAAAATGATTTTTTTATTATAGTAGGAAAACAAAAATTGATAGAAGAAAATAATTTTAATTTTAATTTTTAGCCAAAATTAAATTTAAAACTCCGTTTGAATGGTTTTCTGGTCAAGAGTATAGAAGAAAATAATTTTAATTTTAATTTTTAGCCAAAATTAAATTTAAACCTCCATTTGAATTGTTTTCTGGTCAAGAGTCTTCAAAAATTGAATAAAGCTAGATGGAAGAAATCTAATAAGTGATTGGGTGGATGCCTTTAAAATTAATGGTGTAGATTGTTATCACATGGAAGAATGTCAAATTTAATATTATCCATAATGTACATATAACATGGTGGTTAAAAATTTAAGAATAATCCGTAATAATTTGAAATATTGCTCAATCTGGTACATAATAATTCCAATAGAGTATTCAACATTTTTTTCTCAAGAAAATCAAGTATACCCTGAATTTTCAAGTGAAGGCAATCGACTAACCTCTCGTCCGGTTTTCTCTTTGTACCTTACAATCCCAATTCCCAATTTATGTCCCTACCAACCACTTCTCTTGGCTTATTATTAATTGAAAACACGATTCATTTTGTACCATTAATGCACACATTTATTGGAATTGGACTGATTGGATGGAACATTTTCAAGATGATAAGCTTGAATTTTGGACCCAATTAAATGGAAAAAAAAAAAAGGCAAAAATCTTAAATTTGATGCATAATCTTGATCTATTAATTAATAATTAAATTGTTTATTGCTACAATATTTTTCTCTAGAAAGATGAAGATGAATTTATACAACATATAACGTCTATTTTTTTTTTTTTTTTTTAATTAAAATTTCAAGTCAAAACCAATAATTAATTTTAACTCTATTTTTTATGAGATTCATAACTTTTCTATCACATAATTCATATTAGAAGTGAGGATATTTTAATTTGGACAATTTTTGATATATTTTCAAATCCAACTATTTTAAATAAGGGATGCAATTGACAGTTAAATTCTCTTGATCATCGATCCTCACACAAAACAAAAGTTTCCCAAACCATAAAGGCATAAAGCGTTAACCATTTTTATGCTGTTGAAATTATGCTCAACTCCTTTATTCCTTGCTCAATTTCTGCAAAACTTACAAGGAGATTTTAGTAAATTGCTCTTACACAAAACTTGACTTTTAAGCACATCATTTTGATTCCAGCAAAATCTCAAGGTGATTTTAATAAATTTCTTACAAAACATTTGGTCCTAAGGTTATTCTCATTATTTTCTTTTATTTTCCTTCTCAATTTATCAAAAATCTTGCTTCTGCTTGTAAATAAAATGGAAAAAGGAAAAATAAAAAATAAAAAGATAAATAGTACAAAATGTCTATACCTTTCACTCCATACCTTCCATATTTTGACATTTTTACCATTAATTTGATCGATCTGGCTTGCATCTCCTTTGATTGCGCAAAATGTCATTCCGTCCATTTCCATCCAAATCTGTTGTTAAGTGAACATGAATCATTTTTCTTTTTTCAAAATGGAAGGGTATTTTTTGTCTTATACCAATTTTTCCTAATATTTCCTTACAGCAATCGTGATCCAATGCATACAAATTTTTCTCACGAATAGTTTTCTTTTTCTCTCAACAGAAGTGACCCAATGCATACAAATTTTTCTCACGAGCAAGTTTCTTCTTCTCTCACTTGAACTGAGACGGATTTGGGGGACTGGGTCGGGCTGTAGCCTGATATTCCTTGATCCATTTTCTTTTTGTAGTGTAAAAAAAAGGAACAATACATAAATCAGGTTTTTAGTAAACACTATTTCAAAATTAAGGATATATGTTTTAAATTTCAAAAATCAGATTTTCATTAAAATTTATTTATGATTTAATTAATTAATTATATATTTTATTAATAAATATATAAAGATCACAAATATATGAAATTTGGTCACAATTAAAAAATTTTAAGGTTACAATTCAAAAAATTTATAGGTCACAGTTAGTTCATCGGTCACAAATTAAAATTTTAAAAGTCACAATTTGTTCATCGGTCACAAATCACGAAATTTATAAGTTACACAACTTATTTTATGGTCACAAAATATCAAATTATATGTCATAGATTACATTTATTGATCACAAATTAATAAATTTGTAGGTCACATAGTATTTATTGATCACCATTTACCAACCACCACAGAAAACGCACCAACAACACCGTCATCTCCGCCACCAACACTAACATCACCAACACCACAGAAAAGCGCACCACTGCGCCAACAACACCACCATAGAAACGCACCACCTCCCACCAACACCACCATCACAATCACTTCCCAGCAACAAAATCAACACCAACGCCACCACTAGCAATACACCATCCCCACAACCTCAACAAAATCGTCGCCAGATCCGCCATAGCTACCAACAAAAATCAAAGTCGAAAAATCACAAGCAACCGCTGCCGCACCAACGCACACACACCCAACCGTTGTCGCACACACGCACACCCATAGTACCGCACGCACACCCACATCACCGCACACACACCCACAACAGCACAACCATCGCATCACCTCCGCCGCACCGAAGACCTCCACCGCACCACTCAAAAAAAAAAAAAGGACAATGATGGATGAAATTGGATTTGCGTTTCAGCATCATAGAAGAGAGAAGACATAACCGGCAGATATGAGAGGGGTTACGAGCGCCGTCGTCGCCGTTGAGAGAGAAAAGAGAAGACAGACGGAGAGGAGAGAAACAGACGGGAAGAGAGAGAGAAATGAATGGACGGAGAAGAGAATTCTAGGTTTGATTTGGGTAAATTAATCGATTAGGATGAAAATTTATAATTAGTATTTAATTAAATATAAAAAACCCGATTTTTGATGAGTTAAACAAGAAATCTGATTTATGAAAATTGAATCTTAAATACATGTGTAGCTGTAACTTCCTCAAAAAAAAAAAAAAAATCTTGTAAAAATATTTTTATGTGTAAATTAATTTTTTTTTTTACGTATTAGCTCGACTTGTAGTCCGGTCCTGGATCGATTCTTGACTTTAACAATCTTCTCCAGCTAAAACATTGTTCCCCTTCTACTCCCCTCTCATCTCCTCACCGTCAATGAAAGCACACTGTGAAGCGAAGGTAAGTTGTTATTTTTGGATTGGGTATCTTTGTTTTTCATTTCCTAAATTCTTCTTTTGATTGATTACGGGATTGTGAGGGGTGAGGGTTTTGACTTCTATTTTCTCAAGGATGGTGGTTATTGATGTTGTACAGGTGCCCATCATCTTCCCAAATGATAATTTTAGAAGAGGGATTTTGCTCGACCATGCTACATGGGTTGTAATTGGAGAAACAACAGTTATTGGAATATAATGTGTCAATTTCGCATAATGTGACTTTGGGTGGCACTGACAGTTTATGGGGACAAGCATCCAAAAATTGGGGACGAGGTTTTGATTGGGGCAAACACTTGTGTACTGGGAAATCTTAAGATGGAGCTAAAATTGGTGCAGGTTCCGTGGTGTTGAAATATGTTTTGTGATAAGGATATTTTTCACAATTATAGTCAAACATAGGGATGTTATTAGCCAAGCAATTTCAAAGGTAGGGTGGTTACACACCACCATATTAATAGGTAGGAATGTTTTTTACAACATTAATTTCAGGCTAAAATGAGGATGAACAATCCCAGATCGTCTTCATCATTGAAATTTCATGGTTAATTCACCATTGACGTTTGATGGGTAATTTAAAATATTACAATTGCCATCGTTCTTCTTCTCATTTTCACTCTTAATTGCATCCTTAATTGCAAGTTAAGATGGGGATGAATAGCTCCCGTTCATCAACCATATATTCAATGTCCTCTTTACCATTAAAATTCGATAGGTTTTACCATTACAATGGACATTGTTCTTCTAATGGTGAAATACAAATGGTATGTAATTTTTTATATATTTAGCCCATATTTGTCTATCATTAATCTAAAACGTGGTTTGCTAGAATAAGATTTTTCACCACACATTCACCTAATAAAATATTCTACACAAAAATCAATAATATTACTTTAAATTTCAACCCCACATTCTCCAAAAAAAAATACTATTCATTACTTCATTTACCAATAGGCCCTTAATGAAATAATTTATATCATTCCTATTTATTTTATTAGTTTATTGTTACTATTAGTTAAGAAAGAAGAACTTGTTAAAGGTGGGAAGAATGAGAAAAATCTATTATAAGAAAAAATATCCTTTCATTTTGAAAAAAAAAAAGGGATTCCTGTTCACTTGATAACGAATTCAGATGGAAATGGATGGAACGAAGTTTTGCGCAATTAGAGCTATAATAAAGAGTAAAATGTAAAAAAAAAAAAATGTATATAGACATTTTGCACAATAAAAATAAAATGTAGGGGCATTTTGTGATATTTACCCATAAAAAAATAATAAATAAAAAATAAAAATAAAAATTCAGCTAACTTGTTCCTTGTGCTCTCTCTCACATTTTTGTATCTAAGAAAGTTGCTTGTTATGAACTCATGCTCCTGTCTAGTTTAAATTTGTTATATTTCATCAGAAATGGATTTTGGGGTCTTGAGCCACAGAGAAGCCTCTCCCAATGCAGCCATTCCAGGTTCAACTGAGCCCAAAGATGACAAGGCGAATGGATCTGGGAATCGGAAGGAGAAAAGATCTGAACTTGCTGAGAATAGTTGGAGGGTTACCAAAATGCCAAGGCCTTTTCAGGTTGAAATCCCTTCCAAGAAGACAGAAAATTTCATTGCTTTTGGAAGATCTAATATATGGCCATCAGGGGGTAATGACGGTCAGAAGATGCTCTCATTTTCTTCTTCGGAGCCCCATTGCCAGAATGAAAATTATAGAAGAACAAGAGGTGTGTAGATAAAAAATTGTAACTTTCTGTTTGAAGTTGATTCTTTTCTTTTCTTTTTTCTTTTTTTTTTTTGTGGGTTTTGTAAAGAAAGCTTTTTTTATTATTATTTAAATTCAATGTTGGATGTGATTTTTGTATGTGGCTTTATTTCTTGCACTGGATGCTGCTGGTTGGGAGAGGGTCTTTTCGTGGATAATTAATAAAGATCTTTTGGGGTCTTGTCAAGAAAACATAAGGGCTACATTTTTTGGCCCCAAGTGCTGTTTAAAAACACAAATACAGCTTATATTGGTAATTTTGCTGCAAAATTTTATCCTATTCTTTTAACTATTTTCTGGGGTTTTCTGTTAAAAGAGGGATAAAAAAAGAAGCAGCTAAGTTGTACTTTTACTTGCTTCAGGAGGATTGAATGAAGGCATACGAGGGCCTTTTGCTAGATTGAAAGGTCCATTCACTCCCTCCCAATGGATGGAGCTAGAACGTCAGGCTTTGATCTACAAACACATTATGGCAAATGTCCCAATTCCCTCCAATTTACTTGTGCCTGTCTGGAGTCCTCTCAATCCACATGCATCATCTGGATCTTATTCCTCTAATTTTCGTAAGCTTCTCTTCCTGGATGTTTGCATACACACTACAGCATTAAGTTTATTGACCTGATTAAGGAACTGGAGCCTTTTATCTCCTGCAACATGTTCGATAAGGTAAATGGCACTAGTCTTAGACTTGAAAAAAAAAAGAGAATAAAAATTGTATTTTGTAGTGCCCACGGTCTAATAGTGGGTAAAAGGCATGCAGAATGATGAGAACCCAGCTTTGTTGCTATGCGTGATCATTAACTTCTATTTTTATGATCTTTTCCTGTGTTTGTCCAATGGAGAATCAATGTTTGAAAAGGCTTAGTCGGGCATTGAAACATTTTATCTCCGTTAGATGAGACATAAGCCTCAAGGAGCTTTGAGATTTAAGCCGCAAGATAGAACAAGAAGAGAGTTCAGGAGAATATAATGATACAAAAATATGCTTGTAATATACCATGAATCTTTCAAAAAATCCATTCTTTGTCATCATCCTCCAATTTCAATGGTGTATTCTTCCATTTTTACTCCATAGGAAGAAATAAGAAAATAAAAGAACTTGTAAAACATTTTAGGTTATAAATAAATAACTCAAAAGGCTAAGGCCAATAATAACATGTTTGAAAAATGCTAGGAAAATGAGCAAAACCTTAGTTGGTTTGAGGCGTAAGCCTCAGTAAAAAGACGCGTAAGCCTAACAAATGGCCTTAGAGATTTTGAGGTGTTCCATGACATCCTCACGTGAGGCGACATTCGAGGCGTAAGCCTAAAATAGTTTTTTTAAACCATGGTAGAATCAATCATCAGTTTTAGGTGTCTTGGTTGTATGACATTTTCATGATAAACTATAACCTCCATGTATTTGTGAAATGATTCTTTTTACATTCTTTGATGATGTTTATTCCAATTTCTAAGAGATATGGTGAGTATAAAACGAAGCAGAACTTGGTAGACATGCGGCATAATGGATGTGTTATTACTGGTTTAGTACATTACCCCCTTCTTGTGCATGCAGTGGGATGGGGTCCTTTCCATCTAGGTTTCTCCGGCAGCAATGATCCTGAGCCCGGGAGGTGTAGGAGAACAGATGGTAAGAAATGGCGGTGCTCGAGAGATGCTGTTCCTGATCAGAAATACTGTGAAAGACACATCAACAGAGGCCGCCATCGTTCAAGAAAGCATGTGGAAGGCCAAACCGGCCATGCTGTATCTGAATCTACTACTTCGAGTGTGGCACCAATTGCTTCCTCATCAGCATTGGTGATGTCCAGCAGCCTTAGTGCCATGCAGCACAAGCCCAATTCCTTGCAGCCCAATACTGTCAATCTTGTTAACAGGTGAATGATATATTAACCAAGATCTTAGCTTCCTTCTGACATTTGATACACGTATATGCACTCAATGATTAATGAAATGAGGGATCAAGAAAAAGATTGGGGTGTGTGTGTGTGGTGGTTGGTGTGTGGGGAGGGAGGGGTGAGGGTGATGGCCTATCAATCATTGGCAGTCCTCTCAACTGAGTTTTCAGGTTCTGGAATTTCATCCATTGGACTAGTGACTTTAATCAATCAACTCCTTCCATTACAGCCAGTGAGGGGCTGTTGATGCATGTTTATAGGGCTAAGGAAAGAATGCATTTTAAACTGAATATATTTGCTTGCCGTCATGTCTAATTGACAAAAAACTTATGTAGCAGAAAGCAAGGATTTCAAGACCACTCCTCGATACCACCCATCATCAGTCTGAACGCCAAAGATGTTTCATTCTCCACTCATAAGCATCATGTTCCATTTGAGGAATCATCTAACTCAGAGTTTGGAATTGTCTGCTCAGATGCCCTTGTCAACCCTTCACAAAGAATCTCCTACCTGAATACTAAAGACTCTGGTTCTTTCCTGGGTTTCAATGACCAAGATGCAACTGATCAACGTCCAGTTTGTCACTTGATTGATGATTGCCCAAAGGATCAATCTGATCAAGCCCCCGTCTCCTGGCCAGAAGAACTGAAATCAGACTGGACACAGCTTTCAATGTCTATCCCTGTAGCTCCTTCAGATTTTTCATCATCCTGTTATCCTTCTCTACAAAAGAAACCTACTGTCTCAACAGCGAGGCTATCTGATGAGCTTGACCCTATCCAAATGTGCTTGGGTGTAAGTAATGATATTGGCGAATCACTTAAAAAGCAGTTAAATTGGTTACCAGTTTCTTGGGGAAATTCGATGGGTGGTCCATTGGGAGAGGCTTTGACAAGCACCACTATAAGTGTAGGAGCTGGCACGAGCTCATCTTCTGTAAAAGCTTATGACAGTAGCCCTCAGCTTGATTCTTCTCCCAATGGTGTCCTGCGGAAGTCTACCTTTGTCTCACTCTCTAACAGCAGTTCAGGGAGCAGTCACAGCGCTGACAACAAGAGGGCACCCGAGAATACTAGTCTTCCCAATGGACTTGGTTCAGCTATTCCATCTCTATAAGTGTATAATTGTTATGAAATGGTAAAGTTTCAGAACAAGAACAAAGCTAGTTCAAGAAGTTGATGAAGGAGAATTCAGAACATTTAAGCATGCTCATTATGTGTCTCTATTTCCTTTTTATTTTATCATCCCTACTAGAGTTTTAAAGCAGAAAATAGGCTCATATTGGTATATGGCCTTATGTAATGTATGATTTACTCATCTTGATAAGACATCTCAACCCTAGTGTAAGCATAAATTTCCTGTTATTTCTTGTGTAATCCTGGAGCAGTTAGATTGATGCTTGTGTTACCAGATATCCGACATTATGTTATGGCCGAGCTTTGCAATGCAGGAAGTTCATTAAATTGAACTTGCGATTTGTGAATGGTGCTTGAAAATTAAGATGCAAAAGTCTAGTTCATATCCTTGTGGTAATGAAAAAGGCAGACCACCCCTCTTTTCCCAACTTCAAGATTTATGCCAAGAGTTATTCTTTATTTTATGAAATCATTTTGTTGAAACAAGGCCGTGATGTAATGTATGTGTATATGATACTAGTGTAAAAGAAATAAAAGAATCAGTAGACAATTAGCATTCAGGCAGTCAATCCTACCAACAATTTGGCATAGTAATTCTCGTCGCAATTTCATCCACATTTGAGGAAACATAACAACATTGCACTGTTCAGATTATGTAGTCAAGCTGTCGACGTGTGCCCTGGAGATGGATATAATTGTTTTATGAGTTGTGATATATGTACATCACCACTTATATATCAGTGTACATATACGTGATACGTGATGTGGAAGATATAATTGAATCAACCAAATAAAAAAAAATAAAATCATCCACTCTCATTTTGACACATTTGTTGATAAACCATTATGTAAATGGTTATGTACAACAAGCATTTTCCTTGTTTTATTTCTCAAGGGAGAAGATGCACTAGCCCTCGAGGTCCCAACCTCCTAACTAGTAGCTCATGCACTTCTTGCAAATTTGATAAAAGTGATCATGCAATATTGGAACAAATCTTGAAACCTTGATTGGCAAGATATGATTCTAAGGGAATGGAAAAGCATTGACAGCCAATTTCATGTTTCCTAGTTACACTGCCCTTTCAAGGGAGTTGATGTTCTGTTCGGAAATGAAAACTGCTGTACCAACATAGTAGATCCGAGTTTCAATAAACTACAATCATCAGAGAAACTAACAACATCAATATGAATTATCTCGCTTTCCTCTATCCTCGTTTCCCTTTCGTTTAGCATTATTAGTGAAATTTGCGCTTTTAAACGAGCTAAAATATCTCAAGATTGAGTTCCTCTAGATGATTAACCATAATTGAGTGAATGACAAATACGTTGTAAGGGCATCTTCAATGATTTGCACCAATTTGCTATAACTTTTACATGGTGCAATTTTCACACTAATTTGAAGTGACCTCTCCCATGGTTAAACCAAAATTTACACCAAATAAATAGTATTTCTTTATTTCATTATCATTTATTTCTCAACAATTAATTAATTTATAAATTATATTATTACTAAAATTATTAAATTAAAAATGATATTTAATGAACTAAAACATTACATTTATTAATAAATTAAGAAAAATCAGTAGATTGAATACCTTAATTAAAAAAATTACATTGAAAAATCACAACTAGTTTTGTCATTTATTTATTGGAATTAGTATATTCATTCCACAAATGATTAATTAATATATTTTAAAATGCAATGTGCACATCTTTGACCTTAATTTGTTTAGCAAGAAATTCTTGCTAAACAAATAATACAAACATTAAAAAATATATAAAAAAATTAAATCATTAAATATTAGAAATAATAATAATAATAATGTAGAAGAAATTACAATTTGTTGTAATATAAGATGAAGGGCAAAACAGAAATAATAAATTACACCGAATTTTACACTGAATGAATAGTGTTACACCAAATTTGATGTAACACTATTCTTTACACCTATTTAATGTACCATTGGAGATACTTAACAAAATATTCAACAACCGTGCTACATTGACGGAAAATATTGATATCTTCCTTAATAGAATGTTATTGGACTGTTTTTAAAAATAATCAACTTTTACCTCCAATCATTTCCTAGCACAAATATATTTATCAATTAAGATGTCAATATTTTCTGGCAAAGTAACTTAATTAAATATTAAATTCAATTATTTTGTATGATGTAGCACAAATTTTCATATAAATTTTCATATTTAAATTTGCGCAGTACCTTATTTCTAAATCTTGATCCTTCAGTAGAACAAGAAAAAGAAGGCTGGACTATGATTTGAATAGTATTTAGGCTCTATCCAACAAAAAATTAAAAAAAGAATAGTATTTAGAAAAAATTTCATATTTAAGAGTTTAATTATGACCAATTTCAAAACTAAAAAATAAGGTTTAAAACCTCAAAAATCAGATATTATTAAATTTTATTTATAAAAAAATTAATTAAATATATATTTTATTAATTAAATATATTAAAGTCACAATTCTATACAATTTGATCACAAATTATCGATTAATCGATTTCACATTATTTTTTGATCATAAATCAAAAATTTTATGTCACAAATTATTTCTCGATTACAAATAATTTTTTTTATAGGTTACAAAATAAAAAATTTTGTAAATCACAATTCATTTATCGATCACAAAAACACAAATTTTATAAATCACAGCTTATTTCACGATTACAAATTATCAAATTAATTGATCGTAAATTATTTCTTAATTACAACTTAATAAATTATGAATTACAATCACATTTTTTTTAGATAAGTATTATTTATTAATCATAAATCAACTAATTTATTAGTAGCAATCAACTAATTTATCGATCACAACACTCTTCATCTCACTCAATCGTAGATGCCACCAACATCAACACAACGGCGCCACCGCCACCATAGCCCTACAGCCACAACCACAACCATCCCTCCACACCACCATTTGCAATACACAGTACTAGTAAAATCAACCCAACTACCACCAACACAACCTCACTACTATCGCCATCGCCAAGACAACATCGACATCGGCACCTGCACCGCCACCGCCGCCACCAAGAACACCTCACTACCATCGACATACCACAACCATACCACCATTAGCAATACACAATACTCACGCTTTCAAATCGTCGCAGCCACCACGACCACTTCACTCAGATCAGTAACAGGAACTCACGCTTTGAAATCAATCACCATAGCCGCGCCGCTTAGATCAGTAACAGGAACTCACCCTTTCAAATCAACTATCATAGCCTCGCTGCTCAGATCTGTGACGCTCAGCGGCATCGCTACGTGCGGCTCTCAAATTAGCGCCATAGCAGCGTCGCTTCTTTGTAGTGGTGCGGGAAGAGAGAGAGACGACCAACGGCGTGATGTTGTTTCATTGTGGTGGTGCAGTGAAGAGAGAGACATGAGATCAAAGAGAAGAAAAAGAAGATCGGCGGTGGTGCGGTTGATGCTTCACGATCTCCTTTTAAAAAAATTCTCTCCCTCTTTTTTTTTTTTTATCTTTAATTCTTATTTTTATTTGTAATCTGAAAAAAGGTTGAGGAAAAAATTTGCTAAATTTTGCAAAAGTTAAGGACTAAAAGTACAAATTTTTCCATTAAATCCATCAATGGTCACCCAACTTTATATTTAGATCACCATGATCACCCAATGTAATTTTGTTTCATGATAACCATCCGATTTTATATTTAGTGTCATCATAATTATTCAATTTGATTTTATTTCACCGCGATCACCTAATTTCATATAACGTTTTATCATGACCACCTAATTCATGTAACATTTCACAATTGTCATCCAACTTCTTTTCACCATTTTTATTAATTTCAAAAAGGGGGTAAAATGATTATTTTGTATTATATATATAAAATAAATTTTTAAAAAACACAAAAATAAGTTTTTTTTTAATTTTTAAAAAGTTTATGTTAAAATAAGTTTTTATTTTATTTTTAAAATGATTTTTTTAAAATAAGTTTTTATTTTATTTTTAAAACGTTTTTTAAATAAGTTTTTATTTTATTTTATTCTTTTAAGGAACTTTTTTAAAATAACTTTTTATTTTATGTTATTTTTCTAAGCAATTTTTTTAAAATAAATTTTTATTTTATTTTATTTTGCTAAGTAACTTTTTTAAATAAAGTTTTTATTTTATTTTTTTAAAAATAATTTTTATTTTATTTTATTTTTAAGTATTTTTTTAAATAAGTTTTTATTTTATTATATTTTTTAAAAATAAGTTTTTATTTTAATTGTTTTAAAATTTATTTTATATATATAATGCAAAGTTATCGTTTTATTCCTTTTAAAATTAATGAAAATGTGAAAAAGAATTTAAGTAGTTATGGTGAAACGTAATATGAAATTGGGTGGTCATAGTAAAATAAAATCAAAATTGTTAAACACGTTGACATTAAGTATAATGTTGGATGATCGTAGTGATACAAAATTAAGCTCATATTTGTCTATCATTAATGTAAAAAATTGTTTGCTACAGTAAGATTCTCCATCATACATTCACCTAATAAAATATTCTATACGTAAATTAATAAAATTATTTTAAATTTTAACAAAACATTCTCTAAAAAATACTATTTATTAATGGATTACAAACATATCCAAAATTAAGTGACACGGTGACAAGTATAAGTTGGCATAGATAGATTTAGGCCAATGTTTCAGCCCCCCTCCAATAGGGGGGCGCCACATGCCCCCGTTTTTGGGCCTGGCTCAATAGCATGGTTCATAGATTTAACCCATTATTTTACTTCAATTAGGAAACCATAAGTAAAAGGACTCGAATTTTTTTCCCATTATTTTACTTCCTCTTCTTCTTCCTATAACAGGCGGCCGCTGACAATCTCTTCTCTATTCAACTTCAGTTATTAGTTATTGCTGAGTATTGATTTCTGACATAAATAACAAAGTCCCTAAAATATGTAAGGCTTGATTTACTTCTCCTGGCCTTTTTCTCGATAAGTTTTTAATTTTATTTNACAGGCGGCCGCTGACAATCTCTTCTCTATTCAACTTCAGTTATTAGTTATTGCTGAGTATTGATTTCTGACATAAATAACAAAGTCCCTAAAATATGTAAGGCTTGATTTACTTCTCCTGGCCTTTTTCTCGATAAGTTTTTAATTTTATTTTAACAAGGATGTGATTGCGATTAATTTTCTGAATGAAGGTCTCGAATATGCGTGAAGAATTTGCCAAGATATGTATCAGAGGACCGCCTCGGAGAATTCTTCTCCCTGAAAGGCGAAATTACTGATGCCAAGCTCATGCGCACCAAGTATCCTATTTAATATTCCTATTTTTAGATATGTTTTGTATTTTTTTTTTTTTAATTCTGCTGTATGAATAATTGGAAATACTTTAATGTCGGTTCAGGGATGGGAAGAGCAGGCAGTTTGGATTTGTTGGGTACAGGACAGAGCAAGAAGCGGAGGAAGCCATTAAGTACTTTGACAAGTCTTTCATGGATACTCGCAGAATTACTTGTGAGGTTTGTATTTGATTTTCTGCGTCGTTTCTTTGCCGTTTGTTATAGTTAGTTTGATGCGGGCACTTACATCGAAAGATTAGGTTGAGTGGAAGAAGATACTTGTCTAAGAAACAGAAATTGTGTGTGCATTCAGTATGCTTCACTAAAAAGGACCATTAGACCGACTTTTCTTGGAAGGTCGTGGAATGGTGAATTACATTTTTAATCAGCTTAATATCATTATGGTATGCCATGATATACACTTATTACATGATTCAAGTATTTTCTGAATCCAGATTGCTTGTAAGGTTGGAGATCCAGAAATTCCACGTCCATGGAGTCGGTACTCAATGAATAAACAGGAGATTTTATCGAAAGAGGAAAAAATAGTAGCTGGTAGTAAAAGTTCTAAAGTTGCAGCAGCAAAAGGAGAGATCAAGAACGGTAAGAAGGATGATGGGAACGATGACCCTAAATTTCAAGAGTTTCTCCAGGTCATGCAGCCACGTAGCAAGTCAAAATTGTGGGCAAATGATGCCCCCGCAGCTCCCTCTCTTGAGCAAGGTAAAGAAGCTAGTAACAAGAAACGCCGAGTAAAAGGTAGTCATGAGAAATTGGATGAACTGAACGTTGAGTTTGAGGGAACTGAAGTAAGAAACAATATATTTTCAGAGAAACAAGAGGCTGTTAAAGCAAACAGTTTAGTACACAACGAAGTTGTATCTGATATGGATTACTTCAGGAGCAGAGTTAAAAAAGAGTGGTCAGATTTTGAAAGTAATGATGATGATGCTGGTGACTCTGATTTTGAAAATGATAGTGACAGGAGTGGTAAGACTCTAAACAGCAACAACTGTAGTCCTGTTGAGGATACACTTGAACGGGATGTTCCAGAAGGGGAGGCTGAAGATGGCTGCTCCAAAGAATCTAGTAACAAAATATTCAAATCAGATGTCCCATCATCAAGTACAACAGATGAGAAAGAAAGAATCCTCAAGACTGGCCGTCTTTTCATCTGTAATCTGCTCTACAGTACCACGTACAATTCAAGCCATTTGTTATCACTTTCTTTTTGTTTCCATTTTTATTATGCATCAAGCGCTTTCTGATGTAACACAGCGAAGAGGAGTTGGAAGAACACTTCAGCCAATTTGGTGATGTCTCAGAGGTCCATCTTCTTGTTGATAAAGATACAAAACGGTTCACGGGCAGAGCTTATGTTGTTTATGTTCTTCCAGAATCTGCTGCTAGGTATTGTTTCCTGGGGTAGAGTCCAGAGTTGTACCATATGCACTATGACTTCAGCATATCAATTATTCTTTAATGTACTGTATAATGAACTGGCTGTTCTAATCATTTGACACTAAAAGTTAACATCTTATTGATTTTGAGTCTTTTAGACTCTAATGATTATCTCATACCAAAGGAAAATAATCAATAACTTAGTCCTGTTCAATCCACCGTGTTGTATATGCATTTTCTGGTTTACATAGATTTCCTTTAGTCATGAGAGTGTCCTTGCATCTTTTTGTTAGATGTTCCTTTTTTTTTTCCTGACAATAGCATTTTCTAACTTGCAGTGGTTATCTTTGTGGGTGAGGCTTATTTACATCATTTATTTTTTTGAATATATTTTCTGACTAATTATGATTATGAGTATTCATTTGATCGTACAACAACTTTTGTCAAAAGCTGTGATGTTTGATGCTTTCTTCAGGGCTTTGGAAAAGTTGAACAATTCAAGTTTTCAAGGGAGATTATTGCATATCAGTTCTCCAAAAGAAAAGAATCCTTCTGATAGGCAAGAGTATGCATTATCTTAGCATTTTTGCCTCTATTTCTCAACATTTCCTTGTTCATAGATTCGAGTTTCATTTTCTATAAAAAAGCAACTAATGTTTTATGTCCATTTTTTTTTTTTTGGGTGGGGGTGGGGGG
>CAIGRN010095786.1:0-14088 GCA_903798345.1 Fraxinus anomala
TAATTAAGATCTTAAATTTTTATTCTTTAAATTTTTTTTTTATTATATGGGGAAAAAAGGAAAAGGGAAATTGAAAGAATCACCACCTCGTATAGTGATGTCAAACGAGCCGAGCGGCTCGTCAGCTCGGTTCGTAAAAACACGAGCCGCGTGCTCGATGGGCCGAGCCTTCGAGCTCGCGAGCGGCTCGTGGGTCGGCCCACGAGCCGAGCCCATGAGCTCGTGGAAAAAAAAAACGTGAAAAGTGAAAAAAAATTCAAAATTCAGAAAGCTCGTGGGCTCGCGACTCGGCTCCTAAGCTCACAAGCTCGTGGGCGAACTCCTGAGCTGAGCTCGCCCAAGAGCCGAGCCGAGCTCATGGGTTAAAGGGCCGAGCCGAGCCATGACTAGCCTCGTATGTGATAATTTCACAATATTACACTAGATCCACATAAATTCTATCTCAAATGAAAGTTTTCAAAAGTCTTTTAAATTCTACAAAAGTTTCTAAAAGTTTTAAAATGAAAGTTTATAAGTCTACAAAAAAAATTCACCAATTCCATACAAATCTTTAAAAAATCCACGAAATTAAAAAAATCCATCAAAGTCTTCAAAAGTCCCAATTGAATACAACCCCTTAGTTGCTGCAAGAGAAATTATATTGGGATTATAATGAAAAGGAGTATTGGGTCTTATGAAATATGTCGATAATAAGTTGGTAATAGTTGCGGGTCTTGATTTAAATTAATGTTTGACTTTTGCCTTTAAATTCTAATGGGAATATAATTTTATCCTAACAAGCACATAGTTTCCAATATGAATTAGCATTTTTAGTGTCCTACGAAATACTTACAACGAATAACCATAAACAACTCAGTCCTATATCATAGGTCTAGGAGGGTTCACGCACTAAAAGAGACAACTCTAATAAGTCTAATGAGAAACCTCCATTGACAACACTCACAACAAGAAGACAAACAAATAAAACAACAAATGATAACTAAAATTTGGAGAAACAATTTACCTTAAAGTTATATTCACGTCATACGAGAAATACAGACCAGGAGTTTTCTTTGCAACATTTAACAGGCGATAAAACTCAGTCTCCATTTTTTTCTGCCAATAAATGGGACACAATATATTTCATCAGAAACAAACAGTTACACATGATTCAAAGAGAGGAGAAAATTAGAAGAAAAAACAAACCTGTTCTTCAGAAGAATTTTTGAGAGATTGATCACAAGGAAAAACCTTCATGGATGAGATTTTGAAGATAGGGTGTCCCAGATAAGATCCAACACATTCACGTTCCTTTATAACTAATAAATATGTTCCTAAAGGAAAGATATATAAACATCAAAGTAAAATTAAATAACACCTAACTGAACTAGGATGGCTACATTCTACACTTATAACATTCTTTTTTATTTTGCAGATGTTCAACAACATTTTAGAGTCTTATTTATTTGCATATTTTATTTGTCGTTAGAAAAGTTCGAAACAATCACATATATTTTGATACATCTGTAAACATGTTAAGGCATTGGTTCAATCTAACACCATATTCGATGCCTTATTGGTAAGTTAATAAGCATATCAAAATTCCAATCACATCTCATACGCATTTTCAAGTTCTTCACTTTCAATACAATGTATATTTATTGCAATTAAAAATAGTAGTAGGAGAATTCAAAGATCACATTGGGCACCTCACCTTGACTATGGGTGGCCTAACTACAAAATCTTGTAAGAGCATTTGCTTTAAGGAGTATGGCTATGCATAAGTGTCAGATAGACAGCACCTTTGTCATTTTTATTTTGTTTCTCTCTTTTTGCTCCTTTTCTTTGTAAGTTGAAGTTCATTTGACAAACAACCCAGTAAAATTTTAATATTACAGTGTAAAAATTAAATAAAACCAGTGTTTTAGAGCAAAATAGTAGAAGTACTTAGAAAAAAAAATATGTTGCATGTACTACACTAGACGGACATCCAAAAGTTATATTTTATTTCCATCTCTTGGATATCTTTTTGGTTAATTTTGAACTTCAAATTATTCTGTAAAAATGTTTCCTCATTTTTACTATTATCAGAAAAACCGTTCTTCTGAGAATTAAAACTATGCTTATTTTCTTAAAATTCTAGCAAGGCTTACACGTACACCTTAGGCATTACACCTCACTCAACACCTTTACCTTTTCAAACATTGGTTCCACCTTGCATACTCTTCCTACTGGCATTGAAGAACTTAGATAATGCAACACTAGCATGTTTGTCAAACCTTGAATAAGTTGGATGCAGAAAGTTAAATATCTTGTACCCTGTGTTTTTATTGTTAAAAAGATGTTAGATGTAGTATTATACAGTCTTTCTCTAAAGAATTTCCTGACAAAAGAACTATACATGTTTTGATCCCAGACCAAATAAACTGGCACTCCATGCAAACCAGGCCAAGATATATAATAGAGAAGCGCAAGAAAAACCTGAGTAAGATACATCTTATGGATTTTAAACATCAAAATTTGATGCACAATGTAAACTACATATACTATGAAAACAATCTTAGACATAAGCAAGTGCAAGTACTACTCACATTACTTTAGGATTGGAAAACAGCAACCAGTTTAAGATTCCATATAACAGCACCTCTAGGTGTAACCTTTCACTCAAATCGAAAATTTAAACATAGCACAAGGTTGCATAAAACGAGGATAACAGATTAACAGCCATCTCTACAGCAACAGCAAGATTCTAACTTCAAATTATCGCCAAAAAAGAACATATACAGAAATGAATCACATTTTTAAAAATTATACAGGTCTATGAGTTTTACTATTCACGTAGAAATAATGAATTATTAACCAACTGATTGATAAACATGTTGCAGGATTGACACAGAACTCTTGTCAGGGAAAACTAGCATGTCTATGCGTTAATGCAGGCACTACATATATATCTGATGGAACTACAAATATAAAGCACTTAAAATTCCTGGTATCTTTATATTTTATAAAGTCGTTAACTTACCTGCTAACAGCTTGAGCATGCCAACCACACCAAAGATTGTCCGAATTTTAGGAACGCGAAGGGAGGTACAATGTGGTATCTCATCTGAACAATGAGGAAAAACGATACAAAGGCAGGTAAGAAAACAAATATCATAAACCAATACAGATTAAATGAATTAGGAGATGATAACCAATAAGATTGATGGAGGCATCGACGCGACTAATAGCCAAAAAGGAACCGGAAGATCCATCTGTGGGCTCCACGACATACTGATCGGGGAATTCCCAGAGCCGCATTCTGTTGTAAAGCTTCTGTGCAGGATCCGCCTTCTCCATCATTGTTGGATATTATCAATCGAATAGAATTAAATTCAATCAGCGGGATCTGATCAAATTTTTCATCAGTTTTTTCGCATCAAAAATGAAACTGCAACAAATTTAAGAAATGGAGCGAAAGAAGAGATTCACCAGTCTTAAAAGTGAAGCATAAGAAAAACCGAGGAATTTAGGAGCCAAATCCAATCAAAAAATAGCACGAAATTTGAAAAGGAATGGGTCAAATGAGGACGAGAAATATGAGGGCAGGCTCTGCTCTGTTTTATTTGAAACAGGTAAAAATTAACTTAAAACGGGTATTGTTTCGCTTGGAGGCTCCCAAACGGAATTAACAGAATACCGTACACTTGGCGCTATTCCAAGATCAATATGAACCTATATCATCATTTGAGAGGTATAATGTTGTTCGGGCAATCTTCAATGTAACTCGAACCTCTTTTACAAACTCCGACCAAGAAATTAACTAGTCAACTTCATTAACAATAGCATACTTTTTTTAGAGTTATATTCATTTAATCATGCTACGCGAACATCAAGATTGACATGAAACTTGACATAATGCCACACGTCATTCTATTATTGAACAATTTAAAACACAGTCAACTTTTGCATTCAATTATCTATTGACACATGTAATTATGTCAAGTTTTCTGTCAAATCCTTCTGGTAAAGTAGATTTATCCATATTCATTATAGTAGATTGAAGTCACATGAAAATCACACTCGGTAAAATGTAGAAGACTCTCACTGGCCATATCTAAAGCATAAACAATTATGTCTCATTCGTCTTGTGTATTAGTTACCGCTGGGATCGCCTTGTGAAACAACCACCATAAGAAAACCTTTACCTTAGGCAGAACCTCCAACTTCTAAATTACGGACCACCACCTTGTAGTCACTGAACTACTAGATTGCTCCATCGTCTTGCCTCCCCCTACCAACGACATGTACCCACTCGTCACTATGTAGCACCCCCACCTGTCATAATGCAAGATAAGTTTGTTCGCCACCTCTACTTGGCCCAATGGAAGATATTGGATAACCTTGCTATCAATAGGTAAAAAACACTAGCGCCATAAGATCCTATTGGAGACTTCCCACAATCAACTCATTCACCTGCTCAAGATAAATATGTTTTACACGTTTAATCGCAATTTTAAATTTGATAACTAATTGCTAATTGAGCACATTTCTACTTAATTCAGTGTAAATATGATAATTGTAAGTAAAATCTGGATCTAATTGTATTTGAAGCGAAAGTGAAGGTTTTTGAATTTAATTGGAATTGATTTGAAGCATTTGATGGTTAACTAGATTGTATGTATTTGATAAGAAGTATTAACAGAGTAATGGGAGGAAATCACAAGTCTTAAGAGTGAAATTCAATATTTGGAAAGTTTGTGGACTAAATTGCACACTTTTGAAACTTGCGAATGACCAATTTTGGATGATGATGGAGGTTCGGGAACTAATATGGAAGCTTTTGAAAATTGTGATTAGAACAAAAAAAAAAAAGACAAAATTCAACGAAATTATTGAAATAGGGATCAAAGTGCAACAATACAAAGTTGAAGGACTAAAGTACACATGTCAAAACGTGAAAGGACCAAGTTGGTGATATAAAAAGTTAGAGAATCGAAATTAACAAGACAGAAAGTTCATGGACTATTGAAGGACTAAAGTACACATGTCAAAACGTGAAAGGACCAAGTTGGTGATATAAAAAGTTAGAGAATCGAAATTAACAAGACAGAAAGTTCATGGACTCTGCAATTTAATGTTGAAAAATAAAAAAGCATAAAAATAATAAAGGCATGCATTGTTGGGACTCAATTTAAGCCCCCAAAAGGTGGGATTAACTAAGGGAAAAATACATATAAAAGGTAGTTACAAGATATAATTTTAAAATTAAGAAGCTTATTTTAAAATTTCAAAAATAAGGTTATAATTCAAATTTTATTAATTGAATATATAATTAAAAATATTTAATTAACTAAATATGTAATTAAATATATTAAGTTCATAATATTATACAATTTAATAGTTTATTACAGAACGTTATAGTCATAAATCACAATTTTTATAATCACAACTTATTTATCGCTAACAAATTGTCAAATTAATATGTCACACATTATTTCTCGTTACAAATCGTAAATTTTATATGTCATAATTTATTTCACGGTCACAAATTATTAAATTAATTAGTCATAACTTAACTCATGAGTCGTAATAACAAATTTACTTGCAATCTCATATTTTATAAGTCACATATTATTTATTATTCACAAATTAACTAATTTATTTATCACAATTATTTGAGGAGTCAATATGGATTTAATGGCTGTTAGAGACGAAGGCGGTTGCCAGAGGAGAGGGAGTGGCTGTTGAAGTGTAAAGAGAGAGAGAGAGAGAGATTTAATAATAATGATTATTATTAAAAACTTAGAGAGAGGGAGAGAGAGAGAGAGAGATTTAATAATAATCATTATTAAAAATTGAAAATCGTGTGTGTGTAATTTCTACATTAACTAATTCTCCTTAATTGTCCATGAAAATCTTCAGTGAGGCCGCATCGAGCAAATTGTTATCGATCCAATTGGGTGCGGTTAATGCTTTTTTTTTTCTTGATTCATTTTGACACTTTTTAGAGACGTAACTATCAATACACTATTTTTATGTAAGTATTTTCACTATATAAGGACCTAGTCTAGGTGAAATTAAGAGGGGCAGAAATATACACAACATAAAAATGAGAGAAAAATCAATGAAAAAACATAAAAGGCTAGGGTTTTCAATTTCTTTTGCATGGTGAATACAACTTCTTGGCATAAGATCATCAACTTTTTTTTCATTTTATTTTTTCTAATTCGGTGATGTACTACAATTATTTTTTTATATTTTATGAGATCCATAACTTTTCAATTACACATTCTATCAAGTTTTATTAAATTTAGGGATAATTGTAGCAAAAATCTCAAACATTTGAAATACTAACAGACTTTCTTCAAATCTTTGATTTGTTGCAGTCGTCACCCATAACATTTTCAAACATTGCTGATGAAGCACTTTTGGACAGTTTACATCCACAATTCCGTCAGTTGACTAAAAATTTATCTTTGACCACATTTTTAATATTTTAAAAAAGGGCAAAAGAGTACTTTCTATTTATCACATTAAATAATTAAAATTAAAAAATATGAAAAAAAAATTCGTCTTCTTCACTACCACCTCAAACCCAAAATCAGTCACCCGACCATTGCCATTGCCACCTCCACCTCTTGTTGGGATAAGTGATTGAACTCTAAAATTGTTTCATACTTTTAACACAATGCAAAAAGAAGATTTTTGTTCTACAATTGTCTGTACTTTATCCAATAAATCAATTTGTAAATGAATCAATTAATTGCTTTCTTCATCTTAACTTCATTCTTGAGCAACTTCTTGTCAAAACCCTTTCGGTTTTCATCTTTCACCTTATTATCAAATGGACACAGTAAAAGTGAAAAACAAACCATTTTTATTTTTTTCGAAAAGCAGATAATAAGTAAGCACTAATATTTTAGCTTGAATTTTTTTGATGCATTAGAGCTGCTTGAGGTATAAAATTTGAAACACTCTCTCCAACTGGTAAAAACATATGCTAAATGATAATTTATGGCACCACATTTTTTTACATCACATCTTTTCCGTAAGAATTAGCAACATTACAAAAGTGGCTGTAGCAGGTGGTTGGTGGAGGTGGAAGTGGCGACGATTGGGTGGCTGATTTTGGGTTTGAGGTGAGGGTGTGAGAGGAAGTAGATGATTTTTTTAAAAAAATAAAATTCTTATGTCTTATTTTTTTAATTTAATTATTTAATATGATAAATAGAAAGTTACTATTTTGCCCCATTTTAAAATATTAAAAATGTGGTTAGTTAAAATTTGGCCAATTGATGAATTTGTGGATGGAAACTGCCTAGAAGGCCTGCAACGTTTGGAAAGGTTAGAGGCGACGGTTACAACAAATCAAAGGTTTAGGAAAAGTCTGCTAGTATTTCGAAGATTTGGAATTTTTGCTTCAATTATCCCTTAAATTTACTAAAAATATGATTTTTATTTAAATCAAACTGGGGCTTATTTTGATTTTTGATAAATACCCACCCTCTTACCCTAGTTCTTGACTTGCTCTTTTCTTTTAAAAATTATCATTTTTAACCCTTCAGATTTAAATTTACTAAAAATGTGATTTTTATTTAAACCAAACTGGGGCTTAGTTTTATTTTTGATAAATACCCACCCTAGTTCTTGACTTGCTCTTTTCTTTTCAAAATGATAATTTTTACCCCTACAGATTCAGGCACTTTGCTTTGTAAAGTGATGCCTTCTGTCTTCAAATACATTGCTAGATAATGCAATTGCTTCATTGCTAAACCAACCTGAGTTTCATAGAGACCAATCCATTTACTTCTGTGATTCTAATGTCATCAATCTCTCGGGTATCAACTTCAGTTTTTGCTATTCTTGGTGAAAAATGTTTGCGCCTTCCATTAAATTTGTCAAAGAGCAAAATGTGCGTCTATTCTTATTTATCTATTCTACTTAATAAGTTAATAATGCAGTATTTTTTTTAATGTTTAATACATCTGTATTCTTCAACGTCTCGATCTTATTTTCAGGGTAGAGATGTCTCATGTTTCATCGAGTTGTAACATTGTAAAGAGGAATAGTTAATATGTTCATGGCATGTTTGTTATACTGAATTCAACAACATTTTGAAGAAAAAGGTGAGTAAAATCCTGTTTCAATTTCTACCTTATCAAGCATGTCAATAGATGAATTAGTTGGCTGAGTTTTACCACATGAAGAATCATCCTACATATCCTCAGTGATGAAAAGTAGGCATAAATATGATGAGAACTGATGACAGCCACCATTCTTATTGTAGAATCACCAGCAGTGGTTTACATCAAAAGAAGAATTATGTTTCATGTATATATTGGAAATTAAAATTCTTGAAAATTGTTTAGAGGACAAAATGAAAATCCTTTCTGTATAGATACTGGCACCCATTCACCTCCACATACAGCACCTTCATCAGCATCAGCATCAGCATCACATGCTCGGCCTCATGTTGAGGCGAGAAGCAAGCTTCTGTCCCAGAGATTTATCAGCCTGCACCAATGCATCAAATCAAGACAACGCGTATTCAGCAATAAGGATCAAAATGGGCTATACGAAGGACACCAAATGTACAATACATGCATAATGCGAACACAATGTGCCAGAAATTCTTATTCAGCTCCATACTATCACATTTCTGAAATCCCCGTTTTTGGATGCCCCTATTTTGATGTTCTAGGGTGCAAATCTAGGTTTTCAGTAAAGGACCTTCCTTGCACATTTATGCTCTTCTCCAATGGTCATCTAGATTTTATGGATGCCTTCTATTCTTCTTGTTTACATTTTCTTTACCTGCACGGACACCCCCTTTTTTTAATATATGCATACATACACATATTAACCGTTTTCTCCCAATGTACTCCCTTGCTGTTGCTGGTCAACATATTCTATGATGATGCTTAATATGTAAAGATCTTCTTTTTGGCTCTAATTGATGTCTGAGTTGTCTTTACGTGTATGCTCAAATTTGCTCCATTTATTCTCTCTATGAGCTATGCTGTTAAGAACCCCACCCTTTTACTTCTCTTTTGGGTATAATATGGCCTCATTTCATTTTCTTGATATATAATTAGGTTCATGGTGCATGGCTTCCTCCTTGGCTTGCAGTTCATTTTATTCATTACCAGGTATTGTTTCCTGTTCTTTTTCTGCTTCTTGTATATTAGCTGACTATTCTCGTGACTTTGACTGTGTTTGTCATTTACAGTCACTCTTGGAGAAGAACTGGAACGTACATGGAAGACCTGCCTTGGAGATGGCAGTGCAAAAGGCAAGCGTCTAAGTTTCATTAAACACATTAAGCTTCCTCTTAGACGTTGTTTATGTGTATGAATGAATTATGTAATGTTACATGCTCGCCTTGAGACTTCATTTGTCAGTAGCCTCTACCTGTTTTTTTCAGGCAATCGAGAAGAAGGCCCAAGTTGAAGAATGGGCTGCACCACACGTTGAAATCTTGAAAACTGTAAGTCAACATTGCTTACGCAAGGCTAAGTATTGAGTGTTTGATTTGCTCTATTGATGTTAATGCAGAAAAACAGGGATTGTGGAATGCATTCGTAGTTAAGTTGTTACTTTCAGTTGATTGTCCACTGTACATGTGCTTTACCGCTTTGGCACATATTTTGAATAGTGATCTAACATAAGATATGAGACTTACATTAGTTGGTTACACTGCAGTAGACACAATTAATGCTTTTGTGAATATTTTCCATTATTCCTGTGAGTTTGAATTTTCATATACTGATTTATTCCCTCCATCCTGTGAAGAAATGGATCCCAGCTATAAAGGAACAATGGATAACAGCAAAAACTAATGCTGAACCTCATGTACAAATGCTAACGACAAAAACTCTTGAGATATATGAGGTATCCAAGAACACCGTGACTCCGCATATCATCCGAGTTCAGGAAATTGCTGATCCTTATTATCAAGTGAGATATTCGTCTACTCAAATCTTATCTGTTACTCTCTCTCTCTCTCTCTCTCTCTCTCTCTCTCTCTCTCTCTCTCTTTGCCATCTGAAGTAAACCTAATTTAATTGCAGGAATTAAGGAAATTTAGCAAACCATATATTGATCAGGTTGCCACTGCAACAAGACCTCATGTTGATAAAATCCGGACTACTTTAAAACCCTATACAAAGGAGGCAGTTTATGCTTACGGAAAGTTCCTTGAGTCTGCAACAGTGTACCACCATCAGGCATGATAGTGCTATATACATTCTTCACTCTAATTATTTCATTGGGTGCTCTTTTACAGTTTTGTTTAGATTCAATGTGTTTAAATGATCATTACCTCCTCTGTACCCAATTGATATTATCATTTGACTTAGTTCTTCACCTCCTGACTCTTGCTCCGTCTCACTTGCATGCATACACACACGCACTACACCTCCAGCCTTTAAGATCCAAATACTGTAGTTCAAATGTGATTTTTTGGTGGATAGATGGAGATTACATTGAAAGTTGTTCTTCATTTGTAGAATTTTAATATCTTATCCCACCTAAAAAAAAGAGCTCTTCTTGCTGCACCATTAACGACTTCTAAAAGTTTTAAAAAATCATCAAATCCAACTAAACTGGAAAGTCACCTCCAGATGAATGCCATCATTGTAGCCAAACTTCACGAAGATCATCTCTGGGTCATATTGCGTCATTTCAATTTAATTTCTTATCTTTTGTGAAGGTTCAAGACACTGTGCACGAAAAACTGAAGAGTCACGAGCTTACAAGAGCTCTTGCAACTAGAGAGCTTGTTTGGTTTGTTGTAAGTTTTGTTAATCTGTCAATGGCCATGTCTCCAATTTTTCACTGTCACAATCCATGTATCAATTAGGCTGCAACTGACTTTTTATGTGGCAGGCTTCTGCTGTGTTGGCTTTGCCCATCTTCATTCTGTTCAAAATATGTTCAGGCGCCTTCTGGTTTGTTGTTTAACTTGCCTATTTGTTGGTCTTTGATTATTTTTGAAATTCTTTCTAACATAAAAAATAAGAAAATTCTATTTTAAGGACTCTCTTTCGGTTGGGAATTAAACATTTTATCTACATATTGCAGTAAAAAGGCGAAAAAGCCCATTAGGAATGGCAACTCTAACCATTCACGTCGGAAGGGCAAACGTGGACATCCAGACAAGTAAAATTGGGAACTGTGTCCAATACTACTATTCAAGGTGTGCTATTTAACCTCTTAAGAAAACGTAATATTGTTGGGATTATTTGCACGTTGTTTATGTATGAATATACTTGTGCAATCGGCAATTATAGTCAAAATCTTCGAGTGTGTGGGTTGCATAGGAGGGGTCTATCCCTCCAATGAAGCGCTAAGTTGCAGAGAGGCTAGGACTTATCCACTATGCTAATACTGTCACATATTTATTAGCAAATGAAGCAGTTGTGCAGGAGGGGAAAAATAATGTATACTAATATTGGATCCTTTTGTCATGTATGAAGTTGGTTGCGGAAGAGAATTTGACATTCTTTATATATCGGTGTCACAGGCTTCCGTGAAAACTGGGTTAACCACTTTAGTAAAGTGAAAAGGAATTATTTGTCCGTAGAGTCCACTGTAGATTGGAAGAGAATTAATAGTAATTTCATTTAGGCGAGATTGGCTTCTATAATATCATGGTTTAACCATTTTAAAAGAAAAAAAATGGCGAGTAGTTTGAGGATCGCCTGCGGGTCCGTCACCTGCCCATATAAAGTGGGACACATTTGGTGCTTCATGAATGATAAGACTGTTTAGATTTTGAACGTCTTGAACTACTTGATTAAATTTCATGGTCTTTGGACTCTTGGGTAAACTAGTAAGCTTCACGAGCCAAGGTAATAGAGCTTACAGGCTTGAAAGCATATTCAGTTTCGTCTGGTTTCAACTTATGAGCAAATCTGTGATAGCTTTAGCCCCCGTTTTGGCCCCCATTATTTGCCATTATTTAAGATTATAATTTTTGGAAGAGTGTTTTTTCGAAGAAAATGTTGTTAAAAAAAAAAGAACTTGTTTTGAATTTACTTGTAATATTATATTATTGGATAATATGTTGTTGATAAGAAGATAGAGAAAAGTGGATTATAATTTTAATGATGGCCAAACGGGGGCTTAGATGCAAACTCGGGATGATCTGGTTCAGCACTAGTATGAAAACAACCGCAGCCATGATGCAAGATGAATATATGAATGTACAAAGTACTGAAATTGTCTAAATGGCACATGCAAGCACATTGTCCAGACTATTGTCACTTTATTTATTTGTTTATTTCTAAGGATGAGACAGTTGTTGGTAGTTCTGAATTTAAATGAACTGGCGAAAAAGAATGTATGTAGCTCGACACTAAGTTTACTGGAACAAGGCTTGACTTGGTTTTGTAGGCAGTTGCTTGGTTTGAGGAGAGGCTATTTGCGTAGATGGCTACATTGCCTTGAGTAAATTATGTTTTCTAATGTGGATGCTTCGTCTCGATCAGTCTTCAATTCTTTTTTGTGTCGTTTCGTGCAGATGGATTCGGTCTTTTCCCACGGGTTTTTGGGGACTTCAAGAGCGCTCTCTTTTTTGAATTATAGACTGTCGCTGGGAATGTTTTTGCAAATTCCATTTCGTTTGCGAGGATATGGCAGAGAAAATTCTAGTTTTGAAGCTACACATGTAGTTTGAAATGGGTAGCCTAGGAATTTGTGTATTATCTCTGTCATGTTATGGTGTAATTTTCTTTTACTTTTGATGTTAAACCTTCCTATACAATTCTTGCATGTTTTGTAATCCAATTTTTCTAAAATTTATTTTTATTATTATAATTTAGATTTTTGGGTGCAGATTGTGGTATATTTACTTGTTGAGCTCTTTAAGTTATCTAATTAACTTCAAGAATTTTAAAGTAAAAATGTAGTGGAAATGTGTGATTCTACATTTGAAAATGAGGAGATAAAATAATGTTATATTTCTTTTGGTTTTAGTATATGGTAATTTATAATGAAAGTGTCAAATTTAGTTAAATATTTAAGGATTGGAGAATTTTTAGTTGCATTGTACAATTCTTTAATCAAGCTGTACAAATTTGATTTGTTATTTATTTTTTCTTTAAAGGGATAAAATGAATTGCACCCTTCTCCCCCCAAAATAAGGCTAGAAATAAGCCATTGTGTTATTAGCGGTTAGGTGCTACTTATTTTTCCGTGAGGTTCAAGATTCAAGTCGGGGGTACTGTCCTCCTTTAATTAATAAAAAAAAAAAAGGAGGCTCGAATTGAGGTCATTAGCTTGGTAAGAACGTTTCTAAGACTATCTATTTATAAAGAGTATTTTTAAATTTAGGGAGTAATTTTTTTAATATGCTCTTAAGAATATCTTCAAGAAATTTTTTATATATAAAAAACTTATTATGTATTGTAGAGAATATATTTAAATTTGGAGAGTAAAATTTTTTTATATACCTCTACAAATTTTTTATTTGGCGTTCTCCCAAATAACATTCATTGATTTCTCGTTATATTTTATTTAATATAATTTTTTATATATGGTTTAAATAGTTTAAGAAGTAAAATATTGAAATATGTAATATATTAAATATAATTATTGTAAATTAAGAATAAATAATGAGTTTGGATCTCTAAATTTAGAAAACTAAACTCACGTTTTATTTTAAAAAATTAAAATAGAGAGTATTTTAGAGTTCATTTTAAAATATTGGCTCTCTAAAATAAAGAGCATTTTTATATTTAGAGAGTTTTTTTTTTTTTGAAGATGCTCTAACAATGCTTTATTTTGTTTTTCATTTGACCTTTTTAAAGAAATATTTATTAATATCTTCTNTTTTTAAAGAAATATTTATTAATATCTTCTCATTTTTCATTTCTTAAGTCTTGATTTTATCACTTGAGTTGGGCATTGGCTTTGGTGCGTACGCAACAAACATTTGCAACTGTAAATTTGTAGGAAAATGGACATTTAAATCAAAATTTAAAAGATGCTGCAATCTATGAAAGACGAGGTCGAGATTGATGCATGAATTGCATTAGACGAACCTTGTTCGGTGGATTGGATTGGGCCTTTTAAGTGTATTAAGATATAAATGAAAAAAAAAAATTCGTTAAACTCAATACC
>CAIGRN010095828.1:5957-19034 GCA_903798345.1 Fraxinus anomala
GGGGGGGGGGGGGGGGGGGGGGGGGGGTATTAGTGAGTGGTGGAATATTCGTATTCAGAAAATTCATAGCATATACATGTACCTTTTATTTGCCTACCAGCTAATTTATTACTTAGTATAAATCTATTTCATTCATCTGGTGTCGGTAAACTTCATGGCATCGGAAATTTAGAATGCTTTAAAGGGTAAATTTATCTTGTTGAGCTCTTTTATCCTTCTGTATTATGGGAGGCTGACAACTTCATACTGCTGCAATTTTCTCAAACAGAGTCAGTGAGTTAAGAGTTGTCGATCTCCTGGATGGGCTCTGCGAAAAGATGCAGGACTATACGCTTGAGAAGGTAGTCTGGTCTGGCTTCCCCTGTTCAAACTTAATGTTTATCGCCTTAATTAATGCAAGAGTATGTTTTGCAAAGAAAGTAACATTTTTTAAGATTAAAATAGTTTTCTGTAATTATCTTGGCAAGTCACCTAAGGTTTTGGAACTGAATGTAAAAGACCTGTATGAAGTTGTTCATCCAGCAGAAAACTAATTTGGAAACTCATCATTTGCTCTTTCCTCTATGCTGATGTCGGTTCTCCAAATTGGCAGGTAGATTCAAGCTCAAAACTATGGACCAAAGTGAATAACTGGGACAACCTTACAACCAGTATGTATATTAGCTCCAGTTCATAACAAATTTTATCCAATACTTATCATCTAATGAATATTTGAATTCTCTTATATTTGCTTGGTTTCTTATTCAACTGCTTGCTATCGTAATTTTTTTCATTAACATCAGTTACTTATCCTGTATAACTTAGCTGAATCTAAATCACATGCTTAATATTGTATTTTGTGCAGAAGTCACTTTTCGTTGCAGTCATCTAGCCCCTTAACTTGTGGTTGTAAATTTTTTATGGAAACGTTAAGACATCGAACTAACCTAGTTTTTCTATGCTGATTTTGCCAATCAATATGCTAGTTCGGATATTAATAGTCAAGCCTCTAGCTTTCACCGAACAAACTTTTGCTCATTACAAAGCACTAGAGTAAACATTGATTGGCAATTAGCGGTGTAAATGCACATTAGCATTCATGAAATATGTATTTTTGGCAAGATTATCATTCCATTGATGCGGTTATTTTGTCAGGGCTCTGGGGATTTCTCGAATCGTATTTTGTTTGATAATCGTTCACTTAGTGTCAGATGAGTAAAGTTTTTCTTCAGATGAGTAAAGTTTTTCTTTCTCCTTGTCTATAAATCTCCAAATTTTGGTACCTAATAGTCTGATACCCCATTTATTGCTCTGTGAAGAGTAATACCTTAGAGCTAAAATGGTCTGGACCTGATTAGTACGAAGTTTTGGTACCTAATACCCCACATATTGCTGTATATGGACAGTAATACATTTGTGCTAAAATTGTCTGGGACTATTATTATTAGCTTTCATGTGAATTCATACAATTTTAATTTTGTAGTGGAGACAATGCTAATATCTTAGATACTGTTCTCTCATTTATTCTGTCATTTGCTGTACACAGAGTAGGTGCATGGAACATATACTAAAAGCATGGATACTGGAACCTATAATATGGTACTTCTATCTATATTGCATCATTATGCAATCAATTATCTGAAGTTTAATCACTGTCCTAGAAATATTCATGTCAATTGGAATGTTAGGAGCTGTGGATGCTGTTGCAATAGCTATCAAAGGAACGATTCTCAGATTAAAGCTTCTATCACTAGTTAATAGTAGATCATATATGGAACTGTTATAGATGAGTTTGATTGAAACATATAGAAATGACTGAATGGCATACGTTTATACGAAGATGGATCTGAAAGAATGAAGGATTCAAGTCATGTAGGATCGAATAATTTGAGTTCGCGTGTAACCGAAAATACAGTGTGATATTCAAGGCAGCTAATGTAACCAAAAGTAGAGAGTGAATTTTGTTGTTGCCCAATCATCCATGCAAGTTTGATGAAGTCGGCTAAGCTCTAGTAGTAGACCAAAAATTACTAGTAGGGTATACATATACCAAGCTTTAGGGTCCACATTTCATAGGTAGTGTACAAGAAGGAGTTTAAAAGTAAAAATTGGGATGCAAACCTATTTTTGATACAAATGACCTAAATTGGTAACACTGAAGGACTACTTCTCGAAATGGGGTGATCACAAGGAGCAGAACTCAATGATACACTACCGATAACCTACAAGTCACTGTATATAGATGAGTGGTTTGAATGAAGAAGGAAGAGACCAACTATGATAGGAGTGAAGGTGCTAAATGGTGCTTCTTGGCTTCTGTGCTATAGCTAGACGAAGTTTACATTATAAAGGACAAACCACAAAAGATTTTTTTTTTGAGTAGAGTAGCCTTTGTTCTTTTCATGATGAGTTCATATGAGGTAATAGCTTTAACCGTTAGGAACCAAACTTCTAGTATTTTTCCATTTGAAGATTAGTACACAACTCGATATTCAAAAATGACTGGAATCTTGCTTCGAATTCAACGGATGGACAAAGACTACGTCTTGAACCCTCAACTGATCTTGCCTAGGTTGTCTTAGAAAAAGTCTAGGAGTTGAGACTCACTAGGCAAAACGTACATAAAAAAGGGGGAATATATATATTAAGAAAAGAGTAATATTAGTTTAGTGTCTCCATTTCCATTGTTGGCTCATATCAATCAGCGGTATGGTTTTCCTGCTAGGTTTCTGATATTCTAATGGTCTGTGCAGTTTTCCTAAAATATATGATGGAATTTGGAAATGTTTATAAATTCCATTACACTTTTCTTCAATTTCTGTCATCTGAAGAAATTATTTAGGTTTTGAGGATTTTCTGATGATCCATCATTCCCATTCTAAAATTCTTTTGATAGATAAACAAGAAGCGCGGGCACATTCGAAAGATATCTCAACTTTTTGTGGAAGGTGAGAAGTGGAATAATTTAGTTTGTCATCGCATTATTGTGATTATTGCTTTTAATATCCCCCGGAATTCACCAAATGAATTGTATCGTAACCTATTTTTTCTATATGGCTAGGTTACTTGAAGAAACTGAAGATGGGGTAAATCGTTTCCTGACTTTCGGTCCCTTTTTTTTGTTTTCAAAGCAAGTATTACTCACATAGGCCTTGTTATTTGTTGAAACAGTTTTCAGAATTGATAAAGAAAGGGTATGTTAAAGTTGGCGAAGTAGGCAAGGTTTTATGTCAAGACCTCGGCAGATATTGTAAGCAGACAAGGTAATTTCAACTATAAACCATAATTTCTAAACTCTTTTAAGAATTCTGCTTTGACATGAAAGGGAAAATTGTTGGCAAGGAAGGAGATTTTGTATACTGATTAATTTATTTTTATTATTTTTCTGATCATAATCCATTAAGCAGTGCTCCGCGTTCTTGTATGACATTTTAAGGTTTGGCAATTTATCAATAATAAAGAATTAACTTCATGTTTAACAATTTTTATGTGTACAGCGATCCCCAAAAGGCTGGCGATGAATACAGAAACACAGAACTCTAAGTCGGCACAATTTGGTTTGCTATTATTGCGGCTGAAATAGGAAAACTTTATGCAAAATTTGAGACATTTCAACAGGCGATGTTATGAATTTGTGATTGGTTTCCACCATGATCCCCCGCGATTTTACCCGTGCTCACTTTGTTCACCGGATTGTTATAGTCCTAGAAGCATTTCATAACTTGTAAACTGAAATTTTCCTATCGAAAAACCCACACACATTTCTCCTGCTTGTGATGAAATTTGAGGAACTTTGAATTTTTTTCCTGTTTAATTGATAGCGTGGTAGAAGATTAAGAGAGGTCTCTGTGTTGGAATGTCTAATAGAAGCATCATTGCCATTGATATTTCTTCTTAGCCAATGTGGACTGACGTCGACTGACAAATTCCACATAGGAAAACAGGTATGCTAGATGTTGTTGATATTATATATAGAAATC
This sequence comes from Fraxinus anomala, assembly GCA_903798345.1. NCBI lineage: Eukaryota > Viridiplantae > Streptophyta > Magnoliopsida > Lamiales > Oleaceae > Fraxinus > Fraxinus anomala. The sequence continues at coordinate 9,917 of CAIGRN010095828.1, forward strand.
ATACTTCGTGTTTAGTATGCAATATTAAATTTTTTTTTATGGGACTATATAATATTTTAATTTCTCTTTATTATTTAAGCTTAAATTGAAGACAGCTGTTTCTTAATAAAAATGATTGGCAGAAAGCAAATTCTATTTAATTTGTTCTAATGAAAACGTGTTTTGCAAGTATGTTTATGCAGTAATTCATCTATAATTACATCTTTCTTCGATTGATAAATTATAATTATTAAATGTCTTTCTTTCTTCAAGTAATAAATTATGGGCCCTCTCTACCAAATGTGAATTGACCTTATAACATAAATCTATTATATATTGCTTTTCATTTTAGAGGAAGGATACGCATTATTCATATGACTAGATGATGATAATTCTTTAGATGAGAGAAGATAATCTGTTGTTATTTTTGTTATTTTGATATTGTATTTAAAATATCATACGAAAACTTCAAATACTATCTCAATTAAATTCGTTGTGATAATTGTTGATGTCAAAAAAATGATTGTCGATATTTGCCAACTTAAGTGATAATTTGTAAGAGGTATATTGCTGAAACAATAAAAAATGAGAGTTTTTGCATTGATTGAGGTAAACAAAAAGTATATACAAGAAATATGTTGAGTTCCCTCCTTGGAGAATACCATTGACATCTATTTATAGGCCTCTAATCAAGCAACTTGACCGTCCAACATTACATCAACTGCATTATCGACCTAGGAGTGTGTGCCACCTTCCAAATTTAAAAATGCTAATTGGTTGTTGAAGTCGCCGAACGGGTCATCATGGCCGAGGTCATGATTACTCGTCACCTGAGTAATCATTACTGATTTTTGAAGGATTGAAAATGGGGTGACGTCATAGTGCCACTTGTCGCTTTGAGAATGGTCATCTGGGTGGTGATGACATCACTTAGGAGACGTTCAAAATTATAATGATGATGTTTCTAAATGACGACGGATATGGGTCGAACTAACCTGCCATGGGTGGACCAATGTGTCTGGGTCGAGCTCATGGAGTAGAGCTAACTCATGTGGTATAGCTGACCTTCTATGGATCAAGGTGTCATATCATGAGTCCAGTTGACTCGGTTATCTCTTAGTCCGTCCTTGTTGAAGTTGCTATTGAATTTCCATAAACCCTCCTTAAATTAAGGTAAATTGGAGCTGGTATTGTGAGTTAGGACACCAACAATATTAATTTAAAACAAGACGTTACACCTACCTTTTCTTAAATTAACCCAACTACTTGGATACTACACTTTCTTAGATTGAAATTAGTGATCTTCAAAATTTAGTAAATTGCTTTACTATAGCAATTCTGTTCACTTTAATTATCCATAGTAATTTGATAAATGAATGGAAGAGATTCAACTTACTTTGGATCTATTTGACATAATTTTTGCCTTTGTTTTTCTTTCTGTATAAGAGTTTTTGGAAGAATCTACTTTAATTTTTGTTTGGAAACTAATTTTAAAAAGAGTTTCATATTTTGTAAAGTACTTTAGAGGAAGTAACTATGGATCCGCTTCCTTTAAAAACTCTTCCAACTAGAAAAAATACTAATAAAGTTAGCCAAACAAATCTAAAAATAACTTTTGAATCTCAAAAGCTCATTTTAACTTATTAAAAATTATGTCAAACGAACTCTTAATCGTAATGGCACTCAAGAATCGAAGCTTTTGCCCCATGTGACAACTAAAAAAAAGGTGCTTGAGCCTCATTTCTTGTTAAAAATGTGTTTTAAAATAGTGATTTGATGGAAAAAGTGTAATTGAAAAATAATGAATTTTTTTAGATTTACGTGTAATATTATTTTATTAAAAAATGTATGATTAAAAATAAGAGGGAGAAAAAATATTTTAAAAATAATAAAGACAGACAATGCCAAAAAGTTGAAAAAGCTAATAAAATGTATTTGTGATTCTTGCCTCCGAAATATTCCCAAATCCTCTTTTAAACCACTTTATTCTTTTCTTCACCAAATCAGCCAACATTTTACTTTGTCTACCAACATTCAACTTATTGAGCTCGTTCATCACGTGATATAAAATACAATTTTATTTCATTTTTTCTTGAAATTTGACACAAATTTATTTTAATTTTCTTATAAATTTTGAAGAACTATCAAGAATTTCTCCAAACAATTCTTCTTCTTAAATTATGTGTACAACTCTCACATAAGTCATCTGAAGTTTTACAAGTCTTTTTCGCTATTAAAAATAGTCTATTTTATAAGTCAACAAGTTGCAAGTTAATTGGTTGACTCCTTGACCAAATTGACAAATTGTCGTGTGAGCTTTTTCTCTTCTTCCTATATCAACATTCCCCCTTTTGCATTGATGAATACAAAAATCTTGAAGTTGGAAATTTTAAAAATTAAATTTTTATGTTCATTTTCGTCCAAAATCATCCCATCATATTATTCTGATCGAAAAATTTATAAATGATTTAACATATAAATAAGTAAAGCTCGAAAAATTTATAAATGATTCAAATTTTGAATGAAGATTATTTTCAGTCTTCTCAAAACTTGATTCCAAGCATTTTTAGCCAACCTTAAAACAATTTACTTATAATTAATAAATATTTATTCTGGTCGAAATTAAGTTTGAGTTCCATTATTAAGAAAAATACGTTTTATAATAATGATTTTTGGAAGATTATGGGATTAAAAATTAGAAAAAAGTTTTGAATTTATATAAAATTATTTTATTAAAAAAATACGAGAAATTTTTTTTTTTGGATAAGGGCTTAAAGGTAAATAAGCTCTTGTTTGACCTCTATTATTTGAAAAAAAAAAAAAAAAGAATATATTGTTAAAAAATAAGGAAAATTTTTAAATTTATGTACAATATTATTTTATTAAAAAAATATTTGACTAGTAAAAAGTGTGAGAAAAATGAATTAAAATTTAAAAACGTGCCAAAAGGGTCAAGTTACATCTATTCTTCTCCCTCTTGTCAATCAGGCAATGAGTTGCTCAGCTCATTCTTCAGAATTCAAAAAATCATTCAATTTAAATCCCACTTTCCATCATTTTCTTTAATCCATTTCTGCAACAAATACGTTAATCGGCAAGCTGTTGGGTTAGATATTTTCTTCCTCACAGATTAATACTGTTTTTACTAAATAAAAATAGGATGGTGTGTCGTGTCTGCTGACGTGATTGGTCCAGAAATCTTTGTTTCTTGCATTCTTGTTCACTTCCTCTCATTGGTCATCCTCAATTCTCCGTTTGTTCAAGTTTTCTTCAGGTGGGTCTTCCTATTTACGAATAAAAATCTACATACCACTAATGTTTCTTGTCTGCTTCATATGCGTTTATCTTTTATTCGGTGTGAATGGTTTCACATGATTTTGTTAGTCGAAATTAGTTATTATTTATAGCTTTACGTAAAGCATCTAATTCTAGCACAGTATTTAATTTTTTTAAGTTTCTATTTTTAGTGAAAAATCTGATTCTTGTTTCTGCTAAGTGTAAGTTGTTCCTTTATTTTGTTCTTTTTTGTTCCTCTGTTTTCTTCAGTTATGTGCTGGATCTGTATTTGCTTCTTTATCTATAGTATAAATGGATGGAAATCAATATTAATGTGTTAATTTGCAAAGTTTCAGCGTTAATCTAATCGGAGCATCTCCAACTGACTCTCAATTTATAAATAACATCTTATGCATAATGGGGAATATCTTTAGATTTAGTGAGGAAAATTTTTTGTGCACTCCAACAAGCTCTCAATTTTGACTGTTTATTTTGTTTTTTCCAAGGAACATTTATTGATTTCTCCTCCTCTCTTATTTAACATAATTTCTTATACACGTTAATGACCAATCAATTAAAATGTGTTTTGAATAATTTAAATTGTAGAGTATTGAAATTTGTAATTTATTAAATACAATCATTATTAATTAAGAATAGACATGGAGTTTTGGAGAGCCAAACCCATTCTTTATTTTAAAAAGTTAAAATAGGGAGTTTCTTGGAATTTAATTTTAAGCACTGACTCTCTAAAATAGGGAGTATTTTGGGTTTAGAGAGTTTATTAGAAACACTCTTATTGTTATGATGCTTGTGGAGTTTTGATATGCATAAATGTGTGGTTTTGATTTTATTCTTTTATAGCAGAGTGATGCCGAATTCTCCGACCCCATGAATCAATTGGGCAACAACTTTTATTGGGAATTTGCGAGTTGGATTCTTACTGGCCTGGTGGAAATAGAACTTGCAGAATGTTTAGAATGAATGTGATTTGGACTTTTCTGTTTTGGTTACTCTCATTTGGAATTATTTCCAATGGGTTGAGTACAAATGTTTCTTTGCGACCAGCAGTTGTCAACGTTGGAGCTATTTTCTCGTTCAACTCTACAATCGGAAGAGTTGCCAAGATTGCGATTGAAGAGGCTGTTAAAGATGTAAATGCTGATTCCAGTGTTCTCCGTGAGACCAAACTCGTTGTGAATATTACTAATTCCAATTGCAGTGGTTTTCTTGGCATGGTTGAAGGTAATTTACTGTCTACCATCACTCACAACATGGAACATCTCATTTGGCTGCTTTGGGAACTTACGAAGAGAAAAGAGCTTAGAATTTATATGTTGTCTTCATTTCCCTAGCAGAGAAGATTCAAAATTTGAGAGTTGCCTTTTGGCCTAAAATTTCCTGAACATGGAATAGAGTTAGTTGTTACTTGTTAGTATTGCTCAATCCTGTCATATTTGGGTTCTTTGACTTAGACACTGAACTGATGGGCATTGATTCATAGGTTTCAACTTTACTTTTTATTTTATCATCTTGATTTGGAGAGTGTTTTGATTAACAAACTTTTGTTTGCAGCTTTGCGATTTATGGAGACTGATGCTATAGCAATTATTGGTCCACAATCTTCTGTGGTTGCCCACAATATCTTGTATGTAGCAAATGAACTCCAAACTCCCTTCTTGTCATTTGCAGCAACAGATCCTTCTCTCTCTTCTCTTCAGTTTCCTTATTTTATTAGGACAACACAGAGTGATCTCCACCAGATGAATGCGATAGCTGAAATTGTCGATTATTATGGTTGGAGGGAGGTAATTGTGATTTTCCTTGATGATGATTATGGAAGGAATGGGTTATCTGCATTAGATGATGCGCTTGCAGCCAGACGCTGTCGAGTTTTCTACAAAGAAGGAATTCCCCCAGGAGATGTCAGTCGGAGTGGCATCATGGATATTCTTGTAAAGATTGCAATGATGGAGTCTCGAGTTATTGTTCTGCATGCATATCCTGCAGCAGGATTAATGGTTTTTTCAGTAGCACAGTTTCTTGGAATGGTGGGTGATGGCTATGTTTGGATAGCTACAGATTGGCTTTCCACTGTGTTAGATTCCTCTTCCCCTCTTCGTTCAGAGACCATAGCAGATGCTATGCAAGGAGTTCTTGTTTTGCGTCAGCACACTGCGGATTCAGAAAAGAAGAGAGCATTTTCAGCTAAGTGGAACAAATTAACTGGTGGTTCTATAGGGCTGAATGCTTATGCACTCTATGCCTATGATACTGTTTGGTTGGTTGCTCATGCTATTGATTCATTTTTTAATCAGGGAGGAGTGATTTCATTTTCTAACGATTCCAGGTTGCAATCTTTAAAAAGGAGTGACCTTCACCTGGAAGCCTTGAATATTTTTGATGGAGGCCCACTTCTTTTGAAGAACATATTGCAGAGTGATTTTGTAGGCCTGACAGGGCATGTCAAGTTTAATCCTGACAAATCTCTCATTTTTCCTGCATACGACATTATAAACATAATTGGAACTGGTGTTCGTTCAATTGGTTATTGGTCTAACTATTCTGGGCTGTCAACTGTGCCTCCCGAGAATCTGTATTCAAGGCCACCGAACCGTTCAAGTGCAAACCAACAACTATATAGTGTTGTTTGGCCTGGGCAGATGGTAAGTAAACCTCGTGGATGGGTTTTCCCAAATAATGGGAAGCAGTTGAGAATTGGGGTGCCCAACCGAGTTAGTTATCGAGAATTTGTGTCTCAAGTCCCTGGTACTAATACTTACAAAGGATTCTGCATAGATGTATTCACAGCTGCTGTAAACTTACTGCCGTATGCTGTTCCATATCAATTCATCCCCTATGGAAATGGCCATGAAAACCCGAGCTACACCGAACTTGTTAAGTTAATCACAACACAAGTAAGTATGAGGTCAAAAAATGAGGATGGTCATAACTATCTAATATCTTGCTTATTTTTGTGGTTACATATGTGATTTGTTTGCATTGTTAGCTTATATTACACTCACTTGTGACAGTTCTTTGACGGTGTTGTTGGTGACATTGCCATTGTGACAAATCGAACCAAAGTTGTGGATTTTACCCTTCCATTTGCTACATCTGGACTTGTTGTAGTAGTCCCATTTAAGAGGTTGAGCACGGGAGCTTGGGCTTTCCTAAGACCGTTTTCTGCTACACTGTGGGGTGTAAGTGCACTTTTTTTTCTTCTTATTGGAATAGTGGTTTGGATATTGGAGCATCGGACCAATGATGAGTTTCGTGGTCCGCCAAAGAAGCAACTGATTACCATTCTATGGTGAGTTCAAAATCAGGGTTCATATACTTATTTAGCAAGTTATTATTTATTGTTTTGGAACAAGTACCAATTAAACTTATTTATTGTAGAGAAAACTAAGATCGTGAACCTAGATTTGAAGTTATATAAAATAGTAGTAGCATCCTCAGTAATGGAAATCATCTCTTTCTACCAATATGGAGTGGCATGGGTCAAAAATATCAAACATGTTTGTTACAATATCCTTTTGTGGTTGTAAATGGAAGAGCAAAGTGAGGGTAGAGGCAGAAAGATTTAGGAATGTTTTCAGGTTTTGAAGAATCAACGTGTTTGACTTTCATGTCCCTCATCTAACAATTAACCTACTGAGCCATAGACACTGATCTCGTGATAATTTTGTCAAGGATATGATGAAATATCTGTTTATAGTATGAAATCTACTTTTAAATCCGATTTGAGATTACTTGAATTGCTGGAGTGGAAGCATATACCTTCAATAATTCATCTTTTTTTCTTATAAAATAATTGATATCTTATAATTACCGTTGTGTTAATTATGCCCAAAATTTCTGATACTAATTGTTGGGAATCCAAGGATCACGTATTGCTCGATACTACTCGATATGAACCCAACCGTCGGATTGAGATGTTGAAGTTATATGACACAATAATGAAGTATTTGATCATAAGTAAAAGAATAAAAGATAAGAAAATATGGCAGAGGAATTAGGAGATTTTATTGTACCATAAATAATGAAGATGGAAAAATATTACAATGATCCTAAAAGTTATCAATCATTTTTCTCACACTATAAAATTATATAGAAGAGCCTAATATTTGTAGGGGACGTCCAAACTCTCCTAGTAGAGTTGTTGATGAAATAGGGTGCCAAAAAATCGAGTCCAAAATGAAAAAGGAGAGAATAATGCAAAAATCTTGGAACAGAAACAGGTGGTGCCACGGTTCCACCTCTGGGTGCCCGCGCCCTCGTTGGGTGCCTCGACGCCCGGAGCAAATCAGCAACGTCGGCGACCCATGCCCGGCGCTACAGCGTTGGGCGTGATGTCCCTCTTTTTTTTTTTCCAAGTTTTCTTTATTTTGAACTCTTCTTCAAGTCCAATGCCAATTTTCAACTTCCAGTGGGCTTCCAAAATAGAACTTCAACTTGACATAGGATTCCAAATTGAATTTCGACGTGTACTTCAATTAGAAATTTTCAATTACTTCAACCAAGAATTCGAGTCACACCCAATTTCTAACAATCTCCACCTTGACACGAATTTCTCTTCAAAGAACAAAACTCCAAAATATTCTCCACTTGGAGAAGTAAAATCCGTCTGCAAGGAATGAACCGACTCTTCAACAATAACCAAAATTGATTTCTCCAACCAAACACAATACTCATTCTCTTCTAATGAATCCAAGCACTACTATGCAGAATTACCTCAAATTCCCAAAAAATCATAATGATTTTAAAATTCACCAAATTGGACTATAACACACCCCAAAGCAGAATCAAACCCAAATACTTTTAAAAAAGGCCCTTTGCTAGATTGTACACATTCTATTACACTGCAATTTGTAGCAATCCTTCGTGTATCCCTTCTTGCATAAGTTACAAATCTGATTACAAATTGATCTGCATCTTCCAGAACTACCATGAGCAACAAGACCTTCTCCATTTCTGGCCTTAGACACCAGACGCTTCATCTTCTCTTTTGAAAACAAAGTATCATATACCTCATTTATGGTGAGCGTATCACGATTATATAAGATCGTGTCTCTAAATGAAGAAAGCAAAATGGGCAACGAACACAATATGATCAAGGTCAAATCTTCTTCATCATACTCTAAAAACTAGATACTTCATATTCTCTTTTGAATACAAAACATCATACACCTCCTCTATGGTGAGAGTATCACGACTATACAAGATCGTGTCTCTAAATGAAGAAAACGAAGCGGGCAACGACCACAATAGGATCAAGGCCAAATCTTTTTCATCATACTTTACTTTCAATGATACTCTTTCTGCCATTCGATGAGAGTACAAATGTTGCTTGAGATGCAACTTGCTTGTCAGACTTTTAGTCATGCATAATTGCTCCAACTTCAACCATAAAGCAGCTGCTGAACCTTCCTTAAAAATGTCCTGAAGAATGGTATTCGATAGATGAAAATAAATGTGAAAAACTGCCTTCTTATCTTTCCGTAATTTCTCTTCCACGGTCCAAGTTGCGGGAATCTTGTTAATTTCCAGCAACGCATCATCCAAATCCTGTTGTACGAGCACTGCACGCATATTAACATTCCATAGTGAATATCTAGTGCTTTGATCCAAAAGCGGAATGTCATACTCAAAGTTTAAAAAGGCGAAACTGATGCGATTTTTCTTTATGAGGCTAGGCGTAAGTCTCGAGGCGGTTGAGGCGTAAGCCTCACAAAAAATAAAAAGTATAAGTAAAAGAATTATAAAATACTATAAAAATACAAAAAATAAAAGTTGGAGCATATAGTAAATAGGATATATAGCCATTAGCATATAGAGATATAGTCCACCTAAAGAAATAAGA
>CAIGRN010095843.1:0-19513 GCA_903798345.1 Fraxinus anomala
TCTTTATCGGATATGCAAACAATAGTAATGCATATCGATTTTTGGTTCATAAATCTGAAATACTTGATATACATGTAGGTACTATCATTGAATCAAGAAATGTTGTTTTCTTGAAGATATATTTCCTTGTAAAGAGAAAGAAGTAAACTCACACAAACAAACTTACGATACTGCAAATGAAAACTATCAAGAAGATAATAATCATCAAGTAGATAAAGAACCAAGGCGCAGTAAAAGGCAATGGATTCAAAAGACCTTTGGTTCAAATTTTCTAACATATCTAATAGAAAATGAAGTTTAACGAAGTAATATCCACTCCCAAAGCTCCTTTTTGGAAAGAAGCGTTTAATAATGAAATTGAATCCATCNGGATTCAAAAGACCTTTGGTTCAAATTTTCTAACATATCTAATAGAAAATGAAGTTTAACGAAGTAATATCCACTCCCAAAGCTCCTTTTTGGAAAGAAGCGTTTAATAATGAAATTGAATCCATCATGAATAATCATACTTGGAAATTGGTTGAACTTCCTCCGCGGAACAAAGATTTAGGCTGCAAGTGGATTTTCAGAAAGAAATTGAAGTCGGATGGATTAATAGACAAGTAAAAGGCTAGACTAGTAGCCCAAGGGTATAAGCAAAAAGAAGGATTAGATTTATTCGATACCTGTTCACCTGTTACAAGGATCGTGTCTATATGTGCATTTATTGCAATTGCTGCATTGCATAATCTTGAAATATATTAAACGGATGTTAAGACTACATTTATAAATGGTGAATTAGAAGAAGAAATATATGTGGAACAACTTGAATGTTTTGTTGCTCCGAAAAATGAGAAAAAGATGCGTAAGCTTGTAAAATCGTTGTTTAGATTAAAACAAGCACTGAAATAATGGCATGAAAATTTTTACAAAATCATGTTGTCAAATTGTTTCAAAATTAATGAATGTGACAAATGTGTAAAAAACACACCTAATGGATATGTGATCGTATGTCTATATGTTGATAATATGCTAATTATGGGAATTCGAACATTATTATCTCGAATAAGAAAATGTTGATAAAACATTTTTACATGAAAGATATGAGAGTTGTTGATGTAATATTAAGAATTAAAATCTCTAAGAAACTTGACGGTTTATCATTATCTCAATCACATTATATTGAGGCTATACTTGAGAAGTTTAGACGTATGACGATAAAACAATTAAAACACCAGTGGACTTAAGGTTACACTTAGTCAAAAATACTGATTATCCTGTATATCAATTAGAATATTCGCGCATTATAGGCAGCTTGATGTATATTACCAACTGTACGCATCCTGATATAGTATATGTAGTCAACAAGTTGAGTAGATTTATAAGAAATCCAAGTAATGACTATTGGAAGGCATTGACCCGAGTTCTTAAATACTTAAGAGACGCGGTTAGTTATGGATTACACTACTCAAGTTGTCCTACACTGTTAGAAGGATATATCGATGCAAATTGGATATCTGACACAAAGAATTCAACGTCTACAAGTGGTTATGTGTTTATCATTGGATGCGGAGTTGTGTACTGGAAATCATTTAAGCAAACTTTTATAGCTCGATTCACGATGGAATATGAGTTTATTGCCTTAGATAAAATTGAAGAAGAAGCAGAATGGCTTCCGAATTTTCTCGAAAATATTTTATATTGGTAAAAATCGGTACCTGGGATTATATAGATTGTGATAATCAATCGACAATTGCAAGGTTACAAAATAGTATGTATAATGGTAAATCTCGACATATTCGTCGGAGGCATAATACTATTACACAGTTGATATCGAATGGTATAATCTCGATTAACTATGTTAAATTAAAGGAAAACATATCGGATCATTTGACGAAAGAACTAACAAGAGATCAAATATATTATCTTTCTAGAGAAATGGGCATAAAGCCTATCGAATGGAATCACGGTAGCAGAAACCCAACCTTGTAGATTGGAGATCTCAGGATCTTAGTTTAATGAGACAACTAATTTATGAAAAAATCAATGAAAGTACTTAATCTAATTCTTACAAATCTAAAGTGCTGGAATAAAATGTGTTCAAGGATAAGTGTATACTTTTAATAATTTTTATATCTTGGAAGTAGACAAGAGATGTATGATACAATACTATAGGAGATCACCTATGTAAGTGTGAAGTGGGGCCGCTTCTATAAGAATTTGAGGCTTAAATTCTCTTAAAGTACTTATGAAACCAAGAATTGTTCAGGGCCAAAATGAACATAACTATGAGAACTGAAGTGGTTAGATGAGTTATATTGTTGGTACAGTTGTTTTGATTTATACGAACGATTGAATGGTTCAAGATATCGCGTTCACCAATTAGCTTAGTAAATTCGATTATATTCAACTAAGGAAGGTTCAAAGTCACAAACCACCTATGCTGATGTTATAACTTATCGTATGTACTCCTTTATTAGAGTCTCTATATCATTTGCATAATACAACCATGAAAAAGTGACTTTCGTGTTAACTTCGACCAAATATTTAGATTTGATCTGATAGTCAAATTACGAAAATAAGTAGACTAACTTGTTCTACTCGTCGAGTAGATCATCGTGACATGTTTAGAATCTCAAAATCAATTTCGGGTGAATGAGAAATTATAATCCAAAGTTGGAAGGAAAGAGAATAAACTGGCTGGGTATTTATCTACTTCTGTTGCTCGCCTAGTGCTCGAAAGGTAAGGCTATCGCTCTAGCAACGGGCTCTCTGTTTCTGACGCTCGAGCAACGAACATACGACAGACTAGCGATAGCAAAAGTTGCGACCCCTAGCAAGGTTGATGAGTTTTGAGGCATGTCTCTTCACTCATAACATCATAAATAAGATCATTGGGGCTTCCATTACTTCGTCCCAATGATATGCAATCATAGCATAACATTACATTCATATTTTTCTAGCCAAAACTCTGAATAAAAATTTATTTTCCATTTCATTCTAGAAGGAGTACAAAAACCAATTTTCGGTTCGTTACTTATATTTTGGAGTGCTACAAACACAATGAGATAGTTTTTGTATCTTAGAAGTTGATTATCAACATCCATGGCACCGTTGCGGAGCGAAATCAACTTAAGAACAAAGAGTTCAATTTTTGTCTCGATTTTGCATCCATTTTACTTGGCATTATTTTGATATTCTTTTTCTTTGAAGTTTAATACTTATTTTCTTATTATTGCTCTGTTCAATTTTTGATAAAATTGATAAATTTGATTTTTGATTTAAAGTTATCGGTCAAATCAATTATCTTATCAACATTATCCTCTTAATATTTATAGTCGAGAAAATGCTTTCTATCCTTGTCGTTTTCAGTGCCGAGCTTTTTCGGCGAAATTTCAGTTCACATTGTCGGCTTGAAATTGTGGTGTAAAAGCAATGCCTAATTAATAATATTTAACTAAATTACAAAAGCATCGAAATCAGTTATTGCCAATCACTACGGGCCCACACTGCTTGGCCGCGGATTCAACGCGAAATCGCAATAATATCACTATACACCTTCCACGTGTCTAGTACGTCTTAATACACGTACTCTTAAAGTCATATTAGGATTTCTTGACTCGAAAATAAAAATTGGAATTTCTTTTATAATGTAAAATTTATGCTATTCTATATTAATTTATAGAAGTGATTCATTGTTTCTTGCTTAAAGTCACTATACACCTTCCACGTGTCATGTCATGCAAATAGGAACTTTCCTACTGTATTTGAATTTCTTAGAATGTTGGTTCTTATCAGTGTTTATACTCTTCGTGTTAGAGTATAATAATTCTCTATTTTGAAAATTATGGTGGTAAACGAAAAGGTTGATTAGAATTTTTCAAAAGACGTGATCAAGACGTTGAAAGAGACGAGACCAAGGTAGATGCACAATTATTCAAGTTTGAGGAGACACGATTTTTTTTTTTTATTTGATTTAGGCAATTTCAAGTCAAGGTGAGGATCGTTAAAATATTTGGACTTGATATTGTCTTAATTAAAAATAGGAATTGAATCTTTTTGTTTCATGGTAAAATAGAATGTGTGGTGTTCTATGTATTATATGAGTAATTGTTTCTTACTTGGAATATGATTATTTTTAGTTGTTGTTGTTGTTGTTGTTCTTATTATTATTATTATTATTATTATTATTATTATATCTTTATATTTTATCTGACTTTGAAATATATTTTTTGAACGATGATTATGTGGACATGAAAAAACCAAAGAGTTCATCTCAATTTTCAACAATTCTTACATAATCATTGAAATGCAATATTTCAATTTTGATCATTTAAATTATAATTTAAACTTTGCTAAAACATGCTTACTCATCAAACATTCAAATGCAATATTTGAATTGTCTGGGCACATTAGAGAGAGCTTCCTTGAGGTTTTTAACAATTTCAGAAATACTCTCTATTTTGAAAAAAATACACAAATCTCTCGACACAAATTTTGAATAATATATACCCTCTCATGAGATTCATGACATTTCAAAGACACTGCAGCAAAGTTTACATTTTACAACATGCTGTAAAAAGTTATTTACGACATACGACTGAATGTCGTATAGAGCAACAACATGTCTTCAGGGACGCCATTAATCATATTTATTCTTTTTATGATATTTCTTAATGAACTCCGTAAAAAGCAACATACTTTACGGAGTACACATGAACGTCATAAAAAAATATGTAATTTAAATAGTACGTCACTTCTTTACGACATACATAAAGAAATGTCGTAAATGCCAATTTAATTTTTTAAATTTTTTTTAATTATTTGATTACTTGCAAACTTATAATAATTACAAAATAAAATTATAAAAAATGAAAGTAGTAAAAAGCTACTTTTGTTGTAGTATAGCCACTTCTTTTTTATATATTATACAAACATCTATTTTTTCAAGCTTTGAATACCGTATACCTCCCTTGAGGTTTATGATAATTTCGGAGAAACCCACTTCATTTTTAATTATCTCAAGTTTTGAATAATGTATACCTACATTTGTCACTTTTCTTTCACATGTTAGTATTAATAATTGTGGTAATGCTTAAAATACTCTTAAAACTTTCTTCTATCTTATAGCTCATTTATCAATATTATAATATCTAGAATACCCTTTTAACACTTCTAACGAAATTAATAACAAAGACCATCAATCTTGAAAAATACTTCAACATTTAATTGATTTGAAAAATCATATTCAGGAACACAAGATGAAGTGATTCTAGATGTGATTTTATCTTAAATGATAACTTTGAAATTTGATAGTTGTGCGAAAAATATCTACTTCTTTGAGGTGATAAATAAAATAATATTTTTAAATTATTAATATGTTTGCAAATTTATTACAAGTTTTTTCATAATTAGGAACCATATGTGTTGATTTATAAAATACTTGATGATGTGAATGAATAAAGATTGAAGACCTTTAATAAACTTAAAATATAGAAAATTAAGGTGGTAAATGTATAACAATCTAACTATCCACTTTTTGGGAGTTGTTTATAAAAAAATTATAAGCGGTATAAATTATTAATAAATACAAATGAGTATGAATAAATAAACAATAAATATGGATCTCATAAAAATAGAATAAAAGTAATTCGATTATTTATAAACATAATTAGGCAAACATGAATGTTCACTACACTTTCTAAATTGATAATATTTTAATAATAGCTTTCAAATAAAATACTCAAAAAATAAAAAATTTAGATTCAAAAACTAACCATAATAATTAAATGCGTTATTTGTATTTAATTCTCGTTGATTTTCATTATTTTTAAAATATATATTTTTTCTCTTATTTTTAATTATATATTTTTAATAAAATAATATTACATGTGAATTTAAAAAAATTTCTTACTTTTTAGTTACATAATTTTCATCAAAATATTATTTTAAAATGGATTTTGAAGAAAAAATGAGGCTCTACAAATTCTATCCATTATGCCTTTAGGAAATAGAAATTTTCAATGACACCGACCACTCAAATATTTTTTTTCATATATGAGAGTCTTTGTCGTTATATTTTCCGTACCCCACAACCCCAACCCCAACCCCAATCCCTCTTTCAATCTGTACTGTTCTCGTCCATATTCCATAATATATATTCTCACATTTGCCCACGAACGAGAAAAGCAAAACGATTCAAAAAGCACAAGAATATCAATGGCAGCAAACACGGACAGGAATTCCAAGCCTTCCGTGTACCTCCAAGACCCAAGAGAGGTCCAAAGTGTATTCAACCGTTTCGACGCCAACGGCGACGGCAAGATATCCGGCGATGAGCTAGCCGGCGTGCTTAAGGCGCTGGGATCCAACACCTCTAACGAGGAGGTCGCTCGGATGATGGAGGAGATCGACACCGACAAGGACGGTTTCATTAATATCCAGGAGTTCTCCGCCTTCTTCAAGGCCGAGACAGACCCCTACCCCTCCTCCGGCGGCGAGAACGAGCTTAAGGAGGCGTTCGAGCACTACGACCAGGATCATAATGGACTGATCTCATCCATCGAGCTCCACAAGATCCTCACGCGCCTCGGTGAGCAGTGCACCGAACAGGACTGCGCTGGGATGATTAAATCTGTTGATTCTGATGGAGATGGTTGCGTTAGCTTTGAGGAATTTAAGAAAATGATGACGAACAATAGCGGCAGTAACAGCCAGGCGGAGCCGCCGAAATAGACAGCTGTGTGGCGCAGGGGATTTTGGTACCTTGGTATATCGCCTTTTCTTTTGAACTGGTGATTTTAGGGCAAAATTTCATGATAATGATGATGATTTAGGGTTAATTTTGATTTATGTTTATGAATTTTACTCTAATGTGCCACTTTATTGACTTTACTGTTGTTAAATATTGCGTTGAATTAATTGGTATGATATCAACCCTACATAAGCACTTTGGGAACCTTTTACTCTAAACATGATTGTTACATTTGATTAGGTATGGAAATAGAAAATTTAAAAGAGAGAAGGAAATTGGTACCGAAACTTCCATGTTCACTGATTTTCAAAATTTCTTTACCACTAAAACGATTGTGTTTTTGCAATGTGGGTTGATATAAAAAAGAAAGTGGAGAATTTTTATTTTTTTGATTGGTTAGTATTTGATTAAATCAAATCTTGTTACATGTGAATTAAAATTTTGAAAATTTCTTTACCACTTAAACGATTGTGCTTATGCAATGTGGGTTAATATTAAGCCCCTGTTTGACCCCATTTAGGGGAGAGAAAAAATTTTAGAATAGTGTTTGATTGGAGAATGTGTGGTAGAAAAGTTTTAGATTTGTGTGTAATATTATTTTACTTAATGAATGTATGGTTGAAATGAAGAGAAAAAAAAATTAATGTAATTGAATTTAATTTAATGGGGCTCAAAGGGGCTAAAAAGAAAGTAGATAATTTATTTTTTTTATTTGATTGGTGAGTATTTGACTTAGTCAAATTTTGTCACATCATGTGTTGATAAGATAAGTAAATCTGCAAGATTTGATGTATATGTAACATAATTTGTGCATTTTTGCAGTTTCCTGTCCTTCTGGGAGTGGGTGGGGTAGTTTGGTTCATGAGTTATTTACTTTTATAAAGTGTGATTTGATTTCTTCTTCCCCAACTATCGGGGATGAGTGATGCTACAATGCCCAAGTAGCATGACAATAGGGGGTGCCACATCATTTGAGCACCCACTTTTGTAACTCTACTTGGGCAAATAATTAGTTGGATGGGTAGTTAGGTAAAGAATTAGCATAGCCACTCACAATAAAGCGGTGGCCCCCCATTGTGTGGCCGTCACCAAGGTGTAACATGTAGCATCTCCCGAAAAGAAATGGCTACTATTGACTTTATAGGATGTGAATGTGTATGCTTTGATCTCTCTCTTTTTCTATTTCTTCTCTCCATTGAATCTGTGTGAAATCTCTGGACTTATTAATTTACTGATCTTCTATATATTTCATCCGTTTATTCAGTCAATTCATATTCACGACGAGGTGGAAATGTTTCTAAGAAAAGCATTATTAATTCATTCATGTCGATGTTGGATGTCCAAGTTTCTATTGTGTTTGAACTGAAGAGATCTATGTCTACTAAAGAGAAGCTTGTCTAACTATTCACATTAAATGAATAACAATTCATTGTTGACTCAACCGTTCTTTGAAATTTCTTTTTTATTAGAGCCATACTACTTGTACAATCGAGATTGACAACCTCTCACATGGGGGGTCCACTTTTTTTTTAAGAATTTTTTAAACATGCGGACCCCACACGCATGTGAGAGGTTGTCAACTTCGGTTGTACAAATCGAATTTCTCTTTTTATTAATATAGTTGAAGGTGTATACTATGGTCTTTGGTTACAAATATTTAATTTTTCTAGGATTGGCCGGCTACTATTGAAAATTAGTTTTTGCGTTTTTAATATATGTTTAAAAAAAAAAAAATTGGCCTGTTAAATGTGCAAGTTCCTCTAATTTGGTTTTCTTATTGATGTCACCGTGTGCTTATTTGAGAATAGGGTTCTAAAC
The DNA here is from genome assembly GCA_903798345.1 of Fraxinus anomala. NCBI lineage: Eukaryota > Viridiplantae > Streptophyta > Magnoliopsida > Lamiales > Oleaceae > Fraxinus > Fraxinus anomala. The sequence goes on from CAIGRN010095843.1 coordinate 8,552, forward strand.
ACCCCCCCCACCCCCCACCCCTCTCTTTTTAAGAAAAAGATGTCTATTATTTGGGATTTTCAATATTTTGAATAGTGAATTTTCGAAGAATATATGATTAAAAAATAGAAAAAAAAATTGGATTTACGTGTAGATTATTAAATCGTGTGAATATGTGATTAATAATGAGTATATATAGAAAAATGAATTTTTAAATAAAAGATGGTAAACAGGGGCTAAGAAACGTTGTACTGTGTACAGGTAACAAGGTCTTCCCTTAATGCGTTTCATGTGCAGGAGGGAGACCGGCAACTTGTTGCATGCTTTTCTTTATATCCCTTGAACAAATGTGGTGTCTTGGATATGAGAATTAAATGCCCAATGTTGATCCTAATCTATCCAATTTAATTATTATTACCCGTCATTCTACTAAAAATGTGATCGATATATATAAAATCCAGAAGCTTCTTACTTATAATGTAATCAATCCTCTTACTCATATCAGCTATCCGTTAATTAGACCGTCTTTCCCCTCCAATTATTTAGTTCTTCAACGATTTCTGTGAACCAAACATTGATTAAGTTTCTCATGATGATGGTTTCCCAACACAAAAATGTCTATTAATTCACTTACCCCTTTTTTCTTTAAATCCATTTTCAATCGTATATTTTTATAAAACATATTCTAAATGTAAATCTAATTTTTTTTTTCTATTTTTTAATCACACATTCTTCAAAAAATCACTATTTAAAAACTCATTTTTTAATGGTTGTCGGGGCTAACTTCTTGTCTCTTGTATCAAATAAGTCAGGATACTTTGACCCAATCAATTATTTCATAATTGAATGAAAAATACCACTTTTCCCATGCAGAAACGAGCCTAACAAAAAACTCATGGCTTATAGTCTCTGAGTTCACTTATTTTTTTGACAGAATTTTAATGATTAGACGATCAAATTGGCACTTCAAGAAATTAAGGCTTGATTTGATATTTTTTTTTTAAAAGAATTGGTTTTACGTCTTTTCAACGGACTTTTGAACATAAAACTGTCATTAAATACAAAATGCGTTATTAAACTGTCACTAGTCATTTTAAAATTAAAAAAAAAACATTATTAATTTACCAAATTGGAATTTTGCATTTTGTAAGATCATTTATTGACCAAGAATTAATTTTCGACGTCTGTGCACAAATCATCAGTATTCAATATTCTTGCAAAAGATCTATTTAATTGTGTTTAATTTTAGCTGGTATCCCATCACGCGATGAGTTCCTATTATTTTCATCAAAATACAATAGCAGTAATCCAAACCAATATTTCTTAAATTAACCATTTAAAAAACTCATGTACCCAAGTCAGAGAGACCACAAATATTCATACCTTGTAAAAAATTGAAAATAAGAATACAAAACGGAGTCACTTTCCAGTAAATTTCAGTTGATATGGCCTAAACTTTGAATCAAATTCACCTCAAATTAATGCAAATGAAACTAGTTGCAATGCAGAAGCATCAAGTATAACAAATGAAGTAAATGCCTTATCCTTCAAAAGAAGGTCGTTTTGCAGTATATATTCGTCGAACCTGCTACAACAGTAGAGTTCAAGAAAATTCGGTGATTGTTTAGTGTTTAACCCATCTTCTGCTCACTGCTCCCTTGCAAGCTCTATACCTTGCACAGACAGATAATTCTTTACCGCTTACTGCATCTCAATCGAGGATTTCAAGGAAAAGCATTCTCAAGCAATCAGATAATTAAAACTGGGACTAATCTAATTCCATTGAAAAATCATTCTCAATTTCAAATAAGATAGGCAAGGTATTTGCCAAACATTTGAAGTTTATGTGTTGCAATTTTCTTTCTTTACAGGTTCTAAAAATGGTTTCATAATTCTGGCATGTTTCCCAATGTCATTTTCAATACATGTTCACTAGAGAGGAATTCTAACCATCCTAGATGTCAAACGAAATGCAAAAACGTCGATTGAAGCAGGCTTATGGTGACTAAAGAACAGCATGGCTTTTGAAGGGAATAGGTTTTAGCTGGTAAAGTTGGAGGTACTTTTAGATTTTACTGCTAATGCCTTGTGTGGAGCCTCGTCTATAGGAAGTAAGGCAAGGAGCATAATGAAGGTCACAAAGGTATGTTAGCTCTTTGATGAGGACCATATACTCTCAGACAATGGACTTACCTTGCCGATGGTTTAGGTATTAATCTAACAATTGATTTCAATGACAGGTTGGTAAACATTTGTCTTTTATATGAGCTTCATCTTGACCAACATAGTGATAGCCCTAACCTAGATGCTTAATGATACATATAATTGTCAAAATAGCCCATGGCAGACCCTACAAGTTTTACATTAGCAAAACTGGCACATACTAAGTGCCTATTTGAGCCCACTATCTAAAAACTCAATTTTTATTTTTTTTTTCCAAACTCATTTTCAACCCCCCACACTTTCCTAATAAAACAATTTGTACGTAAACCCAAATTTTTTCCCTACTTTTTAACCACATTCTCAAAAAAAAAATCACTATTACAAAATTTATTTTCCCAAAAAATGAGGCTCAAACAGAGCCTAAGTGTCGTTCATGTCGTCCCATCCAAAGTATTCATTTGAAGGTATCATGAAAGTTAAAATGACTTAGGATTAAGTCTACCATCAAATTTTTGTTTTCTAATTTGACTTCCATAGTGGGTTCACTTATCTCCTCATAGTTGTTGCTAGACTGGTCACAATGATATTGATGAGATAAGGTCTGATGTCATGGCAAAGAAGCATTTCTAGAGTTTACCTTGGGGAGCTCTGGTTAAGGAACATTATCAACCTCGCCCATGCCTCTACAAATGATTTTATCAATAGGAAACCACCTCGGAAATCATTACCTGTATGGTCTATGGAATGCGTAATACTTTGCCCAGTAGTGGTTTCAATGAATGATGTAGTACTAAGATTATTGAGGTGTCTTTCCCCATTTTATGGGATTTGACTCTCTTTTGACAATGAATGACAAATAGTAATAGGACATTTTTTTATGTATTGAATTTTGGGAGGACAAAACAAACATCAGATGAACGAAGCATAGAGGTGAGAATATTAAGATGGCCGGGGGGGATCATGGTAGAATGAATAAAATATGCCAACAAGTGCAAGGGATGCTAATTGAGGACAAGTTAAGGGAAACATGACTTAGACGACTTATAGAGATGCTGCTTCATAAAATCATCAAATAATTATAGCAAGTCAGAATACCAGAAAATGATATTGCTGACTTATATTGAGATGTTGCTTCTTAGATCATTTCATTACACAAAGTCAAAATTACGAGAAAATGATAAATTGCCTAAGATAGTATGCCTCTAGCTTCTTTCATACATCAAATTTTAATCAACTCTTGTGAGATATATATATTCAATGAGTGATTTTTTGACTCTCAAGAAGGTGAAAAAATTAATAATCATGAGCTGACAAAATTATTTATAAAAGACGGGAAATAAAACAGGATGGAGATAGATACCTTGACAAAATTACTTACCAGCTTTCTCGGGGGAGATTCCGACTATAAAGAGGAAACTCAAGGAGAAAAGTTGCTTTAGACCATGATGGAAGGTTTCCATACAGTGCAGGTGGGAGCAAAATGAGAGGACTGAAATACAAGAGCTTGTAAATCTCACCTTGTTGCTTCAAACAATTGGCAGAGAAATATCGATAGACAAAATGAAAAACCAACCTTGTTGTTCTTTTATAATCCCTGTATGCAGCAACTCCGCCATACTTCTTGTCTGCTGATTCCTAATTATTGTATACTTTTTAAAAGTGAGCAAATAATCAAATTTGGAGTTGCAATAAAAAATAAAAGTATAAACAAAGCAAGCAACCTCAAGCAATGGTAAGCCGCTAATAAAAAGAAGCAGTAGTGTAAGAAATATTGGCCCAAAGATGACAAGCCATTCAGCATTTTCTAACACTGGAGTTGAAGCCACAAATATTCCCCACCAAAGAAGGATCTGTACATAAAACAAATAAAGGTTCTATGTCAAGTTAAATAAATAATCAAGAAAAACGAGCACGAGAATCTCACGTAAAAGAATTGTAATATCATATAATAGATAAGTTCTCGTTATACTAATAACCTGTTCAAGTGTCGTATTCTTACAATTTTCAAAGGAAAGTTCAGAAACTTTTACAACTCACATCAAATAGAAGTGTGTCAGCATGCAGAGCCAACTTTGCCCACTGGCCTATTACTCCTAGAGTGATGTTAATTTTTATTATTTGACATTATCAGTTGTAAATTATCTGAAACTAGTTGCTAAAATTTTTCAAAATAAAAGGCTAGTTCACTGAAGGAATGTGCACTGGAAGCAACAATATGATTCATAACACATTTCTAGATGGTGAATCAAGAACGGCATGTACGTGGACCCTTTGACTTGTGGAAAGTGTTAAATGCCACAAATAGCTTCCTGTCTTTCAGAATTAAGTAAATATAACATGGCACCTTCCTTTCTTTCCTGCCTTGGTAATCTGTAGCAGTAAAGCTTTCAAAATTAGCAGAATAAAGAATATTTTAAAAATTAACCTCGCCAAAGTAGTTTGGATGACGAGAATATTTCCAGACTCCAACATTGCACCATTTCCCTCTGTTGTCTGGAGAATTTTTAAATGCCAATTTTTGTTGATCAGCTACAGCTTCAACAAGAATACCCAAGGACCACATAATCCACCCTATAATATCCGCAGTTTGAATGGAGGGATTTCCGTTGCTTGCATTAACAACTGTCACAGGCAAACTTACAGTCCACACCCAGACAGCCTGCATAAAAGTCAAATAATAGATTTATAAAAGAAAGTAATATCAAACTACTAGGATAACTAACTTCTATTTTACAAATCTTTATCTGCATAACTATAAAAGACTCCATAAAACCTGAAAAATCCAAAAAAGTGAGAGTTTTCCAAAATTAGTGCGCATTTCATCGAACCGTCGATCCTCCCCCCACTGCAGTATCCTGGTACGAACGTAACAAGAGAATAGCTGAAATAAGTCATTAACTCGTACATTTTAGAAATGAAGTCTCTTTACAACCAATAATATACTTGAAGTGAAAGAGGCATGAATCAGGATCAAAGATAATGTAAATTTAACTATAATTAACGAAAGATTTGGTGGGAAACCATTATGACATTCGTAATTGTAATTTTTTCATGATGATGTAAAATATCATACTGAAAAAATTTACATTTGACCAACTCTGTCTGAACTAGGAAGTTAAGTTAACAAAAAGAATTCCCTCACAGAGAAAGGTAGCACTGAATTGCTAAACAAAATTTGGCTGAAAGATTTGAAGAAATATCGAATGAGAGACAAGGATATGTGAAGCTGTGCAAAAAGTTGTTAGACAAATTGGCAAGCGGCATAACTGGATGCTTAGGGCAATGGTGCAACATATATCTTTGCTGAATTTCATTCACAATCTAATAATCAATCCTTTAGTTTAAGGAAGAAATGTTTCAGATGGAAACACTCAATCTGCTACAGAAGGTCCTCAAAATATAGATAAGCAGTTATCCAAGTCATACCTCATCAGTAGAAACAGTCCCAGCCGAAGGCCCCATACGACTACAAGGAAGGACAAAACCACCTGAAAATAGTGCTGAAACATCAAAACACTAAAAGAAATATGTTCTCAAATATTATGCTGCATCAAGTACATAATTCAATATTCATCTCATGCAAAAACCACCTGAAAAATAGTGCTGAAACATTAAAATGCTAAACAGAAATGTTTTCTCAAATACTGCGCTGCATCAAGTATACAATTCAAGATACATCTCATAAAAAAACCTTCAGTTCCTTACTTCACCAAAAGAAGCAATTATTAAATAGTATTTAACGGATACAGTTCAGTTGGGATAGAATCCAATTACAAATAGGAAATCTATTGTAACTTGTCTTATTTTCTTTTATATTATAGTTTAGCTAGGAATTAATTTAGTGGTAGGATTATGTTTCCTTTCCTTAGTTAGGAATAGGCTTTTCTTTCCTTCCTTGGATTGTACTGTTATAAATTGAGTTGGTTTTGTATGAATATAACCATTCCGCATAAATTTCAAGTTGTTCCGAATAAAAAATCATAAAAGATAACAAGCCATAATTGTTTCTAATAAACGAAAAAGTTGGAAAGTTTCGTACATCAATTGCTTAATAAATCTATGAAATCAAACAAATTGTAGCATATCTTCGTTCGAGAACAAGGAGAAAGATGAAAGAATGAAATGATTATTATTGGCTTCCCTGTGATTGAGATGGGTAGATTTTCACGTCTTCCAAGATTATGATTTATGTTTCCTTCTCAAATAAAAAACAACAAAATAATAAGTTAAACCTGCTACTTCCTACTAAATAAAAATCTCACTAAGGCTGCTCCAAAATTGAGAAGATCGGAGCTGAATGAAGAAGTTATCAATTATCCTTCTCTTACTTTTTACAAAGGCAAATTCTCACTTTACTGCTTTCATATCTGATAGAATAAATTTTCCTAGTCTTCTCCTTCACACCTCCAGTATAATGAGGAGCAAGTTTTTTCTTTCTACCTCTTCTTTCTCAAAACATATCTCCTTTCCTTCTAAATTTTGCAATTTAATTAAATTTCAGAAAATTTTCAACATAAATACTATATGCTTAAGTTGGGAGAAAAGATAAAGGAAAAAGTTCAATAGAACAATATGAGGCAGTTTCATGACTAGTTTGAAATTTTAAAAGGTTTCACTTCATAGATAGTTAAATATCATGAACACAAAGAAGTAAGTGAAATGAGAAGCTCAAGCAATAACAGTCACCTGTCGAAAATGCCACGATCCTTTAACAATCAAGGTTAACAAGGCAAGTATAACAAAATTCGTGCTTCCTGTATTGAAAAGTTCAAAACAAAAAACCACATAATAAATATATTAAAGAAGTCTATAATTAAAGCAAATGATTTCACAAAACATTGTAACTCCAATAAACTTGTAATTCCTATGTGCGTAATTCCTTCCCCTCACTTCCCCACTCGAGGAAGCTAACTTTACTCATTCACAACAACATTCACTATTTTGATTAAACAAAAAAGATTTACCACTATTACATTTGTTTTGTCTTAGACCAAAAATCTCGTAGTTCATAGTCATTCGTACCGTTAAAGGCCTAAAACATCTGGATTAACATCAACTGACAATGAGTGGAAACTCTGCTAGTCTATTATAATAGGAAGATTATAATTTGCAAATATGAGGAAAACCTTCATTAGCTCATAATTTCTCTATGCAACCCCAACTACAAAGAGGCAGCATACCAATTCACAGGACATTTAAACAATTTCTACAACATATGAATCTCCTTTTTCACTAACCAAAAACCGTTATATAGTTTACATGCATTTGTACTGTTAAAGCATTCGTGCGATACTAAGCTCATACATCAGAACACTAATAACGTTTTACAAAACGAAAGCCACTACAGATTTTCCCGAGAGATAAAAGTATAAAAATTGCCTTCAACCATTTCATACGAGAAAGTATCAAGCGGAAAATGAAGGGACATGAATGGAAATACCTGCAAAATCGGTAACTTTATCGATTTTGAGAAGTGCAGTGATTATAAAGAAGAAAAATTGATAGCCCACCTGCGAAATTCAGAAAACAACAGCACCCACAACTCATTTCATCACTCACCACATATAACGCCACATTATAACATAAAAATGCTCTCTCTTTTGCCTCTTGAGTATTTTTGCGTGTGCGTTAGTGAATTTTTACTTACAGTGACGATTGCAGTGAGTACCAAGAAATGGGAATCAATAACAGTTCCCATGATCGCTCAATCCCAACCAACAACTTAGAGAAATCAATTGTATCTTCGTCTGTTGTTGCCTTGTTGGGTATGTTTGTTTCGACTGGTCAAAGTGTATATTTGTTCGGTGAGTGGTGATGCGCGGTCAGTTTTGAAGGGGGGCCTGTTGTACGTTTGTGGACCTTATGTTATCTGTTTATCTTTACAAACGAATAAGTGCATCTCCAAACTAGTAATAGCATGAGATTCTCTATTTTGAAAGTATATTTTAAAGAGAGCATCTATAAATTTAAAGAATTGAAATTTTAAAATATTCGTATAAACTCTTTATATTTAACACTTAATTTTACTACTCCCAAAAAATAATTATCTTTTATTTTAATTAACTTTTCTTTAAATTATTTTATTATTTTCCTACATTGAAAATTGAAACGGTTTGAATGCATTTTAATTATAGAGCTCACTCTTTAAATTGAAATGTTAATTTAAATAGTCTTCTGAAGTATGATTTTAAATAGCGTTAGTGAATTTTTACTTACAGTTACGATTGCAGTGAGTACCAAGAAATGGGAATCAATAACAGTTCCCATGATCGCTCAATCCCAACTAACAACTTAGAGAAATCAATTGTATCTTCGTCTGTTGTTGCCTTGTTGGGTATGTTTGTTTCGACTGGTCAAAGTGTATATTTGTTCGGTGAGTGGTGGTGCGCGGTCAGTTTTGAAGGGGGCTGTTGTACGTTTGTGGACCTTATGTTATCTGTTTATCTTTACAAACGAATAAGTGCATCTCCAAACTAGTAATAGCATGAGATTCCCTATTTTTTAAAAGTATATTTTATAAAGAGCATCTATAAATTTAAAGAATTAAAATTTTAAAATATTCATATAAACTCTTTATATTTAACACTTAATTTTAGTACTTTCAAAAAATAATTATCTTTTATTTTAATTAGCTTTTATTAAATTATTTTATTATTTTTCAATTGAAACCGTTTGAATGCATTTTAATTATAGAGCTCACTCTTTAAATTAAAATATTAATTTAAATAGTCTTTTGAAATATGATTTTAAATATTGACTCTTTAAAATAAGGAGTTTTTTATGTTTAAAGAGTCTTGGAGATGCCCTAAGAAACAAATTTTGAGATTTGTTTTGATCGGTAAGTTGATTTACGGTATTCATTTTTTTTAGGCAATTTATTTTTGTTTCTTTTTCAGTATAATATAATTTTGGTGAGGTTGTGGCTATTTAAGTTGTGCTCCGAAGGCAAGATCTAACAAAAAATCTTCGTTTTAATTTGCTTTATAGTAAAATGGCATTTCTATTAAAGAAAGTTTCAAAATTTGCAGATAAAGATAGAGCACTGGGAGATTTAAATCTCTCTCTCTTTATGCTTTGAAGTGTCACTTCTCTTCGTTTACTATTTCTTCAGCTAATTGACGAGATAAATAAAGTAGATGAAAAGCCAAAAGCTCATGTCAGGTTGTTTAAATTTTCATGAATTGACTTTCAATTGCTATTTTTAGCTTCTCTCCTCGACGTCTTTCTAAAACACAGCATAATAAAATTTGGGTAGACTGAGCTTGATTTAAAAAGAGACGAGTAATAAAAAGGTTAATTAAATGGTAAAATAACTAACCCATAAGAATATTAATTTCTTTTTCAACAAAAGATAAATTAGCCAATTATTACAATTAGACTAGATAAATATTAATTTAATCCAATCCAGATATTTAGTTATTCATCACCACATCGACAAGCTAATTAACATGGGGGAAAAAAAAAAAAGAATTAGGTAGTTCAATTTATTTCACCACCCACCACATCCACCACCACCACCACCACCACCACCACTGTGTCCGCAGCCTCCACTATTCATAGCTGTTGCTGCTGCTACTGCTCCGATAATAGCTACTCCACCATTATTTATTCCACTGCTTCTGGAATTTCGACCATTATAAACATCGCGATGCGGAAGGCAGGTATTTTCCATCACGGGACACTTGTTTTTGTCGCCCTTGATCCCGAAACAACGCAATATTTGACTTACTGCACCCACAAAGAAACAAACTATTAGTTGTTACTGGACGAAAAATAAAGACGAATGAATTGAAATACGAGACTTACATCCGCCCATAGTACTTTTCTAAAACTAAATCCTTCCACCTGCACAATACGATTGGTTATATACTTCAAAAATCGAAAAAAAAAAAAAAATAATTGTAGAAGAAAAGAGAAAAGATAAACCTCAAATTCGAAGATGAAACTTTGAAAATCTTTTCGATGTTTCAATAAATTCGTGACGGTGTTTGCTAAACAAATGGGTTTAGCCTGTTATATAGCAGCAACCAGTGGATATGGTTTCCTTGTCAAGTTCGGCAACAGATTAATTTTATTTCCTTTTAATTACTAATATGGATTTATATATATAATCGATACTCGTAGATATGGTTTCCTTTTCGAGTTCGGTAACAGATTATTTTATTTCCTTTCAATTACTAATATGCTTAAAACTCTTATCTGATCATTCCTATTTAAATATGAATAATCTGGATCTATATATTCCAATTAAATATCGAGAACCAATAGATAAGAACAAGTATTTTCCTATACTACCCGCGCAATGCACGGAAATACATTTTTTCTTTTTAAGGTAATGTTAGCTTTTTTCATCAAAAGCTAAATACAGACCGTTGACTCCAAAAGAGAAAATTTAATGTTGAAGGGGTTTTGGTCGGTAATCAGTATAAACAATATAACATGGTTGCTAATGAACCTGCATTCTGAGATACAATGTTAATACCATCATGCACGCTTTGTGAAATTTTAATAAAACGGGTATAATTCAAAGGACTATTCATCTCATATCTTCATTCTCAAAAAATTTATCATTTGGCGAGAATGTCTCCATACTTCTTTCAATGAGAAAGCAGAGTTGCTCACACTTATTTGGGTGCACAAGTCACATAATTTATCAAATGCAAATTGTAGGGATGAGAGAAAAAATGAAGAGCATAAAGTAACTTGAAAAAAAGGAACAACAAAAGAAGCTAGAAAAAAGAAGTGAATAAGTGACGGGGCACAAAAGTTGATAGTGCTTTCAAATTTCAAGCAACGGTGATTATTTAAACACAAGATAAA